>CACVCL010021439.1:0-61523 GCA_902729485.2 Mus minutoides
AGTGGGAGGAGCAGCTCTTGGGCCTGAGGGTGTTCGATGCCTCAGTGTAGGGGAATGCCAGGGTGGGAAGGTGGGAGTGGATGGGTGGGGGAGCACCCTCAAGGAGGCAGGGGGAGGGGAGATGAGATGGGGGGGGTTCGAAGGGGAGACCTGGAAAGGGGAAAACAATTGAAATGTAAATAAAGAAAATATCCAATTAAAAAAAAACCACAAAAGACATACTGTATACTAAAGACATACTATACTAAAGCTGAATTTAAGAACACACTGAGGACCTATGAAGTAGCTCAATAGGGAAACATACTTGGTGCCAGTCATGATAGCCTAAGTTTGATCCTCAGAGCTCACATGGTGGAAGAACAGACTCCTATGAGTTATCCTCTGACCTTTATACACAAGTCATAGTACACACACACACACACACACACACACACTAAAAAAAAAAATCAAACACCTAAGTTCTGTACCCCTTAATAACCAACCAAAAACGTAACTATTTTTTGTTTGTTTTAAGGTTTTCCGTAATAAAAGCCAAATTATTCCACAGTTCCAAGGCAATACATCCACCCATGAGACTGAATACAAGCGAAATTTCAAGGGTTTAACTCCAGTGAAGGAACCAAAGTCAAGAGAGTATTTGAAAGGAAACAGCAGTTTGGAGATGCTGACTCCAGAAAAGAAGGTACCCTCCAGCTCTGACCTCCAACCCGAGGTCTCAGACTCTGCATGCCTGCCTTTGTTTCCGCCCGAGGCTCTCTCTTCTAGCGTTGATTCATTTGTTCAGTAGATGCCAGGTGCTCGTTGACTCCTTCCCTGGAGCCAGGTCCTGTGTAGACTGAGAGGTCAGGATGCAGACACGCCAAGGCTCGGCAGCGCTTAGGCTGCTGGGAGACAGATACATAGATAACTAAAATTAATGCAGCATGACCATGCCTAGCAGTTCAGCAGGTAAGTCTTCCAAGTCTGACGTCAGGCGACTGGGCTTACAGCAGTGTGAGCTGCAGGGCAGCAGGAAGGATGGAGGCTTGTATCCTAAAGTCGTAGCCATTAAATAGAGCACACACTTATCTTAAGGGAAAATTTCTATTATGCTAAATTATAGTTAGTATAATTCTATCATTTACTTCAGTGAAAATAAGCACCTGGGTTTGTGTGTGAATTTACAGGTATTCTGAGTTATGACATTCGGCTAGAGTCATCGCAGAGTGTAGAAAATGTATGACTAAAAGTAAAATTATATACTTGTGTGTATGCACACACACACATGCACGTGCACACAGCACACACATACTTTTTTTTTAACCTATGACATTCTTGAGGGGGAGTGTTATTTTGTATAACAATATAAGGGCTAATTCAAAATCTCTGTTCAATATGTGGTAACATTGTTTGTTTAATATTTTGATGGTATTTGTTAATTTTTAAATTCATCTTTAAAAAAAACCCTATAAAATCAGGGATCTAAACTCCTTGGTTTCAAAACTTGTTGATTTTGGTTTGTTTGATTGTTTGTTTGTTTTTGTAGCTAAACATCTAGAAGCAAAAATGTAGTAGAGTTTCCAGGCCTACCTTTATAACATGTATGTTTTTACTTGAATGTCTAAAATATCTAAGCATAAATGCTCAAATTATTTCCATTTCAATACAATAAGGCAGATGAGCCTTTAAACTTAGAAGTAGACATGGCATCGGAAGACTCAGACCAGCCTGTAAAGAAGCCTGCCTCATGGAGACACCAAAGGCTTGGGTATGTAGCTCATCAGGAAATGGTCATAGCTGGGTGGTTAACACGCTAAAATACTTACTTGCGTTCTGTCTCTCTTAGAAAAGTGAATTCTGAATATAGAGCAAAGTTTCTGAGCCCAGCCCAGTATTTCTATAAAGCTGGAGCTTGGACCCGGGTGAAGGAGAACCTGTCAAACCAGGTGAGTCTGATCGCACACACTCTTCCGGCCGAGCCAACCACCGCACCATGAGTTTCATTCACAGTGTGAGGATGGATGGTCCAACAATAGCCCCCCCAAATCTCACCATCTTAAAATCGTAGTTGTCACCTTACCGCTGTGTGCGCCGTTTTTATAGTCGTGACCCCTGTGGAGATTGACACTGATTATTAAAGTTATTTTTTTAAAGTCATGAAGTATCTGATAGTTGTAATGAGTTCAGTTTGCAGGATGACAGCCTTCTTGGTTGGGTCCTCATGTCATTCAGACCTCAGTCTTTGAACTGAAGGTTCTTTCTATCAATAAGGAATGTTCCAGGAATGTTGCTACAGTGTGCACCCCTGCATTGTGTAGGAAAGGGGCGTGTGCAGTTTGAGGTTCAAGTTCTACTCTCGTGGTGTCCTGATGTAGCAGAGAAGCTGGGTATCTAAGATAGGACAGAGGAGAGGGCAGTTACATCCTCATGCTGAGAAATGGGGCTTCTAGTCAAAGGATAAATAGTCAAAGTTTATATTACTGTATAATTCCTGTCTTAAAACTGTTATCTGGACACTTCAGCCCTCTCATGTACACAAGCTAAATTAAAACATTTTTTGGGTTGGATTGTATAATAATAGATATTCTTTTCTGTCTACCTTTCCAAAGAAGATAGATTGGATCTGGTCTTTTTGAGCTGCTGGTTCCTTGAGACAAGTGGCCTGCCACACCCTCCTCAGCGCTCTGCTTCAGGAGGCTCTCAGACTTTTCCCACTGTAGCTACTCTCAGAACTGTCTACCCAAGCCTCGCCCAGGCTGTGCAGGACAGGAGCAGCTAGCCTTGCCCAGGCTGTGAAGGACAGGAGCAGCTAGCCTTGCCCAGGCTGCGCAGGACAGGAGCAGCTAGCCTCGCCCAGGCTGTGCAGGACAGGAACACCTGGGATGCTCATTTCAGTTACACTCCTGCTTTATAAGTTCATAAAGATTTCAGAAATGACCCCTAGGGCCAGTGACCAGGACTACTATAAAGGATAAGAATGCATTATTCCCAACAATGTCACCCAATGACGGCGATATTTTATAAACAGTGGGGAGAGAGATGGCTCAGAGGCTAAAAGCACTTGCTGCTCCTATATAGAACCAGTTCAGCTCTCAGCGCCCACAGCCCAGTGGCTTACAGCTGCCTATAACCCCAGTTCTTGGGAATACAATGTCCTCTTCTGGCCTCCATGGGCATAGGCACAGATACAGGCACACACATGCAAACACACACACACACACACACACACACACACACACACAATCTAAGCACTGTAAGTAGATTGTTTTCATTATTGAATTATTTTTCCCAATTTGAACGGAATCATTTAAAATTTATGGGCAAAAAAATAGAATTCAGAAAACGGAAAGAATGAATGAGGAGAAGTCTTACATCTGTTTCTTACAACATCTGTCAGATTACAGGGTGTATCTCAAATGCAGCTCTTTATCTAGAATCAAAGTCCTAGCTGTTCTCAAGAGTCACATCAATAACCAAGCCAAAAAGATGTCCATGCCAGCGAGCCAGCTATTAGTTACTAATAGCAACAAACGTGGCTAAGTATAATAAACAACATTTAAAGCAGAATTGTAGCAAGCTTTTTTTTTTTTTTGGCGCTGTATAGGTGTATTTAGAGAAACCAGCAGGTGGCAGTGCTATGTATAAAATAAAAATGTTTCCAATGGTAGTTGGGTTCTTTTTGTATAAAAGTATATTATTTGCAAATTAGAGAATTGAAAGTATTTTATAGTTCCTCATGATTTAAAAAAATCTATTTATTTTGTTGAGTATATCACCATTATTTGGAGGGGTTTAGTTTCAGTTATATACTTAGTGTGTTTTTGTCTTTTTTTTTTTTTAACTTGAGGTTTTGCTGACTTCAAGGGAAACTGAGGGATTTGGAGAAAGAATCTCAGGATTGTTAGTGGGGTCTTGTGTAGGAGAGGCTGGCAGAGAGCTGGGGGATTAAGCTAGCCTAGGAGTCCCGGGCATGGAACCACTCTTCTAGGGATGGGAAACAAGGAATAGCAATCAGTTACCTATCAGCAGCACCACCACAGCCAGAGATGGGGAGAGAGGGATGGCAATCAATGACCTATCACCAGCTCCACGGCCTCGCAAGAGCGTGGCTGGACCTCGCAAGAGCGTGGCTGGTCCTCGCAAGAGCGTGGCTGGTCCTCGAGCAGTATTAAGATGTCTTGGTTACTGAGTTCACTATTACTAAGGATACAAGAAATTTAATTGTACTGACAAGTTGGTATCTATTTAGAAGGAAGAATAATAAGGTTCAGTATCTCATTGATTCCCGTTAGTACTCATGTATGGCATTGACCTGTCATTAAGTGTGTCTCTGTATTCCTCCCCTAGGGTTCTCTAAATGCCATGTGGTATGCAGAGGTTGGTTGCTTTTGAGTTCTTAAAAACTATAATAATTCATAGAATACTTGTGTAATTTCAGTTGGAGTAAAAAAGTATTTGTCAAAATTGTTCTTAGCTACTACAAATGTCTCCTTGCCTAATAGTTCGGAATAAAATAGCTGCTTTATGCTTTTGCTTAATTATTTTAATGTCTGCTGAAATGCATAGTCTGATGAGTATATGTGGCTGTTATTCTGCCTGCCTTTCTCAATGGACTGTGGCTGTATCGTGCTTTGGCTTTCTTATGTACTTGTCAGTGTTTGTAAAAGAGCCTTGGCAGTAATGGAAGGCATCTGAACTCTCTTGCATAGGTTAAGGAGCTCCGAGAAAAGGCCGAATCTTACAGAAAGCGAGTTCAGGGGACACACTTTTCTCGGGACCATCTGAACCAGATTATGTCCGATAGCAACTGCTGTTGGGACGTCTCCTCTATCACAAGCTCGGAAGGCACCATTAGTAGCAACATCCGAGCACTGGATCTTGCTGGGTGAGATGTTCTTTGTGCAAAGTGAGAAGGGTGTGTTACTGCTTGTGTGCATTGTAGGATGATGTAGGAAAATGACCCAACTAGCTCACAATCTGCTATGTAGCCAAATGGGTCTCTTAGTTCATCATTTAAAACTTATTCTCTGTGGTAAATATAGCTATATTATACTTGCTTTTTGTGTTTCTATATAAATAAGTAACTCTGGGCAGCTAACTTTTGCAATATTCTTTGTAACAACAGAACTAGATAACCCTAAGATAGATGTAAAAGAACTTTAAGAAGTTAAAGAGCAGCCATAAAAACTTATGAAAATATAAGCTAGAGATATATATCCATTATCATTCACTAATAAATTTTGTGGCTCATGTGGAACTGGGCCTCTAGTGTAGAGAATTCTCTGCTGTTTTAAATTTTAAACTGAGCACAATTTAACTATTTGTAAGGGAAATTACAGATTGATCTGTATCTAATAAAGTAGAGCATTCTCAAATAGTCACATACACCATATTCATTTATAAATTCTACTATGTGATCTTCCTTTTAAAGTTCACAAAACACTCTAATAATATTTTGGAAAGATGAATCTAAAATATAAAAGTGTGAATCTGCATACTTGTGCATGAATATGAATTTAGTTATGACAAATTTGCCTCCTTGGAGTTAGTCCTTTTCATTTTGAGGGTAACCTTTCACCCTTTTGTCACTAGAAGTACAAAGCGTAAGTGTGTGAAGTAGGTAAATGTATTACTTTTTGGAATATTTAGTGAACACTTAGGCAGAGCTTTCTCTTGCTCTATTGCACAATAACTTCACTACCCAGACAAGGCCTTCAGTATGGAAACGAAGAGACAGGAAGTCTCACACTCACTAACCCAGTATAAACTGAGACACTCAAATGCAGATTTGCAATAAAACTTTTTTTTTGAAATGCAGAGACCTTACAAACCACAGGACCCCCCAGAAACACCCTCCTACCAAACTAGAAGAAACAAAAGTTGCATCGGGAGATCAGCCCCTGAAAAATACCACCAGGAGACTGGAGATGCCAGAGGCTGCCGCCTCAGTCAGGAGGAAGCTGGCTTGGGATGCTGAGGAGAGCACGAAGGAAGACACCCAGGAGGAGCCCAGGGCAGAGGAGGACAGGAGAGAGGAGAGAGGACAGGGCAAGCAGACCTGTGCAGGAGAGCTGGAGAAAGTGGACACCCAAACGCCTAAGGCAGACAGACCGACAGAAGGGTGAGACCTACGTTCCTCAGCATGTAGGACATCCTAGTACATGACAGGTGCGGGATGCGTATGTGCTGTCACTGGGCATATGGTGCACCGGCAGCTCTGTGACTAGTAAAGAGCAGTGGCATAGTTGCTGCCACATGGTGTGTGCTGGGATCACACAGAGAGCACGGAGCACTGGAGCACTGTGCTCTGCCAGGGGGAGTCAGTTCTCATGCGTCCTATGCTGAGGATGCGACAGATTTGTAGCGTGTCAGGTAGGATGACTTCACGGGGAAGCTGGGATTCATTAATATCAGATGCTTCTATCAAGAAAGAAAGGCCACTGCCTTGTAATATTTTTGAAGTGGTTTCAGAAAATAGCCAACAATGGCGGTTTCACGTGCACACCGCTTTGGGGGAGGGTCTCTTTGCCTTTGTCGGTAGCCAAACCCTTTGTTTGTTCATGGACGTAGGCGGTGGGGAACTCCCGCTGACTAACTGGAAGCCTTCTTCATTATGGATGACTGATGTGCAGTGATCTCCCCTCCTTTCCAGGCTTAGCTTCTCTAACTCCTTATGGATTAAGTTTTAAAAGGATTCTTTTTTAGTAGCGACTTCCCTGTATAGCCAGAGAACTTGGAACTCAGGACTCTTCTGAGGCTCCCTCCAGGGAAACCCTAAACACTGCGGTTAGGTTATAGGCTCCCTCCAGGGGAACCCAAACACTGCGGTTATAGGCTCCCTTCAGGGGAACCCTAAACACTGCGGTTATAGGCTCCCTCCAGGGGAACCCTAAACACTGCGGTTATAGGCTCCCTCCAGGGGAACCCTAAACACTGCGGTTATAGGCTCCCTCCAGGGGAACCCTAAACACTGCGGTTATAGGCTCCCTCCAGGGGAACCCTAAACGCTGCGGTTATAGGCTCCCTCCAGGGGAACCCTAAACGCTGCGGTTATAGGCTCCCTCCAGGGGAACCCTAAACACTGCGGTTATAGGCTCCCTCCAGGTGAACCCTAAACACTGCGGTTATAGGCTCCCTCCAGGTGAACCCTAAACACTGCGGTTATAGGCTCCCTCCACGTGAACCTGAATTTTTTTTTTTTCAGAAACAAAACTAGACTTCTCTTAGGTGGTTTGTTTTATTACTGCGCTACTTAATGGTAATGAGGCAGCTTTGATCAAATTTTCTGGAAGAAAGGCTTCCTAATAAATTGTCTCACTCTTTAGGTCGGAGACATCTTCTGTTTCCTCAGGAAAGGGAGGCAGGCTTCCTACACCGAGGCTGAGAGAACTCGCTATCCAGCGGACACACCATGATCTCACGACGCCAGCTGTTGGTAATGGTTAAACCCTGCAACCTGTCGTCTGCCCTTTAGAATGTAGCTTAGTGTCACCCACATGCGCTTTTCATGGGATCTTCCAGGTGGTGCAGTCCTAGTGTCTCCATCTAAAGTGAAGCCACCAGGCCTCGAGCAGAGGAGAAGAGCATCCTCTCAAGATGGCTTAGAAACTCTGAAGAAAGACATTACTAAGGTAGCTATTTGTATTTCAGAGGAAAACCTTGTCTTGCATTCCCATAGTCTCCTGTGATACATGACCCGTAGGCTCAGACTTGAGAAGGTCCCACCTACTGCATGGAGAAGTCTCCCTGTTAACTCTCAGTAAGGCACGGCCAGGCACTGGGAGTCCTTTGCTTATTTACTCCGTCTTGACATTGTGTTGCTGCCGGTGTGCATTCACATATTCTTAGTGTGACTCGTCAGGAAGGAAGAACAATACAATCTGTTGTCTGCTAGTTGTGTTCCAGCCACATTCCAGGCACTGTGTAGCACTGGAGATAAACGCTAAGACCAGGACTCATCCTGCCTTCAGCCTAGCAGGGGGCCAAGGGGGGGTGCAGAGCCATGTTCATGATATTGGAGGTAAAACACAACAGGTAGGTGTCAGTGCCATGAGAAAAATAGACAGGGGATGAGCAGGAAGTCATCAAGGAGGTCTTTACCAGCAAGGGTGTGTTGGATAGAATCTGGAAAAGGTGCAGGACTGATGTGGGCATGGGAGATGGTGTTTTGGACAAAGAGAACAGAGATGCAGAGTCTCTGAGGTGAGGACCAGTCATGTGTTCTTGTGTCAGGAACAGAGACTTGTCTGGGAGATGGGTTTTGAGACATAGTGCTGTGCTAAATTATGTAGGGCTTAGTGGAGCATGGAAACGGCACACATGTTCTTCCTGGTGAGACGGGATGAGTGGAAGGGCACAGCAGTGACCTCCAGTGAGACGGGACTAGTGGAAGGGCAGAGCAGTGACTTGATTTGGCTCAGACATTTTTAGTCACTGCCTCTGTTGCATTGAGAGTGGACAGCAGGGAACACATGTGAAAGTGGCTAGCAGTCCATTACCAGACCCAGGGAGACCCAGGGAGACCCAGGGAGACCCAGGGAGACCCAGGGAGACCCAGGGAGACGTGGTGGTGCTGTGGATTGTCGGGGTAGGTGGTGAGGGTCTTCTGCATGTACACTGAAGGTGTGTGTGCCAAGAGATGCTGAAAGGAGATACGGGATGGGGAGAATTAGGGTAACTCAAAAAATTTAGGCCTGAGGAAGAGGAATGGAATTGTTGTTTAACTGAGATAGGAAAGATGGATAAGAAAAGACTTGTCAGAAAATAGCAAGAGTTCTCTTTAGGACACGTTCAACTTGAGAAGATTACAAGCTATATGAGTCGACATGTTGATGCGAGCTGACTATGCACATTTGAAAAGCTGGGCTGCAGAGAGATATGTATGTGTGTGTACACATATGCACACACACATATGCATATATATATATATATATGTGTGTGTGTGTGTGTGTGTGTGTGTGTGTGTGTGTGTGTATACACATACATGTTTATACATACACACACGCTATTAAACAGGTATTCGAAGACTTGGGCAATCCAGGGAATAAATATTTATGAGAATGGGTATAGACACATCTGGGTCCCAGGATTTGGTATTAGGGAGTTGAGAAGTAACCAGGAGGAGGAGAGTATCAGTGAAGTAGTGAGAGTCAGCAGTGACGCCAAAGGGAAAGGAGCATCGAGAGCTGCACTCTAACTTGGTGGGGGAATGTGTATGTCTACCGTGCATGGGGCCCTGGGTTCAATCCTCAGTACTGCCAGCTAAAATCGATAACAGATGATAGATAGATAGATAGATGATAGATAGATAAATGATAGATAGATCGATAGATAGAATCTCCATTCTGGAGAAGGCTCAGTTACTAAGAGTGCTTGCTGCTCTTTCAGAGGACCAGACTTTGGTTCCTAGCATCCAAGTGAAATGGCTAACTCCAGCCCCTGGGGATCTAGTGCCCTCTTCTGGCCTCTGGTATTATTCCCATAAATGGCATAAGTGTACACACACACACACACACACACACACACACACACACACACACACGCAAAGTGAGTGTTGGTGCTGTTAAGTCAGTAGGGATGATACTTAGAGTCAGTCAGAATCTTGTAAAAAGCTAGAGTGCCAGAGATTGAAAAGATAGGCTGAGTTAGGGCACCTAACACTGTGGGCCAGAGATTGAAAAGACAGGCTGAGTTAGGGCACCTAACACTGTGGGCCAGAGATTGAAAAGACAGGCTGAGTTAGGGCACCTAACACTGTGGGCCAGAGATTGAAAAGACAGGCTGAGTTAGGGCACCTAACACTGTGGGCCAGAGATTGAAAAGACAGGCTGAGTTAGGGCACCTAACACTGTGGGTGTGGAGTTTTGTCTGGAATTGGTAGTGGTAGGAGTTGATCCCGTGGTCATGGGCATGGTTGGCAAATGCTGCACCCTTGCTGCGTTCCCAGCCTCCAGATACAAGGCATTCAAGATCTCTGTCCAAGAAAGGAAGCAAAGAGCAGTGTGGGGCTCCTGAGGGTCTTCTGACAGTGTGGACATAAGTGGTAGCCTACAGGCAAGGCTTCACAGTCTATTTTTTCCTCTTGCTTCTTATATGCTAGTTTTGTTTCAGCTTATGTACTTCATTTTCTGTTTACGTGTTTCTTACTGAGCTCTCAGTGCACACACTTTTGTATCCTTAGACATCATTCACTCTGATGGCAATGTGGATGCTAGCTGTCGTTCAGAAGTTTTAAACCAGACGCTATGTTAAGAAGTTTTAAACCAGATGTTATGTTCAAATACAATCTAAAGCTACATTTTGGTTCATATCAGTGTTATCATCTCATCTAAGTGTTTCCCAAGTATTAACACAGAGTTCAAGTAGATACAGTTGCTAACGTAGGCTGTGGTTTGCTGGGCTCTGAAAAACTGAACTTGGGAGGTTCCTGTTTTTCTTCTTCTTTGTCATGTCTGCATGTTATATTCAATTTAGTTAATTTCTACAGTTTGGTAAGTGAACGTTACTACTTCAGTGCTTTTATTCTGTAATTTAAAAGGGCTAGTGAGGTAGACTGTCACTCTATTTATATCTATCTGAAGTACTTACATATGCCTCTTTCTGCTTAGTAATGAGACTTACTGCTATTGCGTAGTAACTCTTTCTTTTCTTTTCTTTTCTTTTTTTTTTTTTTTGGTTTTTCAAGACACGGTTTCTCTGTGTAGCCCTGGCTGTCCTGGAACTCACTTTGTAGACCAGGCTGGCCTCGAACTCAGAAATCCACCTGCCTCTGCCTCCCAAGTGCTGGGATTAAAGGTGTGCAACACCACGTAACAACTCTTTCTTGATATCTCTGCATACGTTGTCAGTTCAGTGCCTTGTTAATGTACATTTTACTTTCCTACCGGCAGGTCTGTTCTCTGTCGGTGGTTAAGCCGTCTCTCCAGGGACACTGTCACTTCCCCCACATCTTCTGTGACGTGTGACTGGTTACATCTGAATGTTGATCCATTCTTTACTTTTGCACACACGTGTGTGTCTTTTTTTGTCATCCAGAAAGGAAGACCCCGTCCCATGTCTCTGTTGACTTCTCCAGCTGCCGGCATGAAGACAGTTGATCCCCTGCCTCTGCGAGAAGATTGTGAAGCCGATGTGCTCAGATTTGCTGAGGGTACTCCTCCTGTTTCGAAAATTTTGGAACATCAACCCAGCACCCCTGTGCAGCCGCCTCCATGTGCCCCGCCTTACTATCATCCTTCCAGCAGGATCCAGGGCCGTCTGCGAGACCCTGAGTTTCAGCACAACAGTAAGTGTTGGTTTTAATTTATCTCTTAAAAAGAAAAGTGTTACACTGATAGATCCTGCTATAAGAGGAACCACATGCTGGCAAGCTCTGTTAGGTGTTTTTCATTTTCTTTTTCTTTTTTCTTTTTAATTTATAATGGATTCCCTTTCCTTCCCCCTCTCCCTCCCTCTCTCCCCTCCTTCTTCTTTATTTTTAATTTTCGTCCTTTCAGCAGGGTTCCCCTAGGTAGCTCAGGCTGATGGGTTTGTATGAGTGGAGCAGATTTCACTGGACTGTGCTGCTGCGCAAGGTTCACAGTTCAGTCCACAAGTGAAAGACGCGTCCAGGGGCTTACCAAGGGGCACAAGGAGACTGGCCAGGTGTTGCAGGAAATAATAAAGAAGAACCGCTGAGTTCCCGTGCTCTGTCCAGCTACTCTTGCCCACCACCTCTCTGGCAGGCCCAGAGCTCCTGAGTTCCCTTCACTGCCCGCCAGCCCCACACAGCAACTGTCCATCCCGCAGTCAGATGCCACAGCACCCAGCAACCTGGTAGAAACAAAACTCTAGAAGCTTATAATTAACAAGTCAGATTTATATACCAATAAATTCTCAATTCACAAGATGCCCACACAATAATTTCAGAACCATTGATAATGGTATAAGCTGCCCACATAGATTAGACAAGTTATCCCAATTACTCTATCCTTTATGATATCATATCTACCTGTGGTTATTTCAAGCCACGTTGGTTCAGGATCTTCTTCCTGTCTGTCCTCCATCTTTCTTTTCTTCCCTTGAGCCACTGCTCTTTGTCCCTCCGCCTCCCTTTTTCCTGTCCAATCACAGGCCTCCTGCTGCATTAATATTTTAATGTAATTGGACAGGGAAAGTCCTGCCACAACCAGGTGCCAGTGTGTTTCTTTTTCAGGCAGGACAACAAAAACTGTCCCTGGACATTGCCTGGCGTTGCTCGGATGTGGAATTCAAGATTTGCACATTGGAGGAAATTCTGGTTTCCTTAGGTTTTGTTAGACATTGCTCTGCTGTTCGGTGTCTCCCTCCATCACAGCTGGGAATTCTCCAGTAGCTTTTGTCCTGTCACTTTTGTATGTGATGGCTGCTCTCTGATGGCTTTGGGATTGTCTGTTCATGCAAATGTTACTGACACTTTACAATGATGCTTCTTGGAAGTGGGTGTCTCCCCGCTCATTCTGCTGGCTCCCTGTGGACATTTCCACCAGATCGGTTCTTTTGTGAAGTTTTCTTGAGCAGTAATTTCAGAAGCTCTAGAAAGCTTTAGGCATGTATTTGTCCCACTCCTCTGAGAGGCAGTTATCCAGCTGGGGAAACTTGGAGAAGATGATGTGTTCTAGCCATTGCATAAAGAGCTTTTCAGAGTCCTCTGCTTCATCTTACTGTCACTACAGCTCAAAAGGAGACTGAGCGATCTCCAACACCCCTTAACCCCCAGCCCCCACCCCCATCGCCTGGGGACCAACACTGCTTCTGAGTTTCTCTGCTCTGCTGACGTAAGACTTCTGCCCCCTCGGGTGAATTCAGGGTTTCTCTCCGCCACTTGCTTTCCATTCTCCAGCTTGGTTTCTGTTTCCTTTGTTCTGTGGGCTTCTGCTGTCTCTAATGTGTATATTGAGTTTTCGCCTCTCAATAGAAGCTTACTTTGTCTCCTTGAGGTCACATCAGTGTTCTCATATTATATATGTACTTGCTAAACACATTACAGTTACCCAGTGGCCCTCTGATGTCATCGTTTCTATTAATATACAAATGTAACCGATAAACTTTCTGATGATTTAAACTGATTTGCTGTCACCTCATCTGAGCTTGGGCAGTGAGTGTATCACGAGCAGAGATGAGTGTCTCATGGCACTAGAAGCTGGGACGTGCCCGACAGAGGGGCTGGCATCGTCTCCTGGCAGGAAGAGGAGAGAAGGAGGGGCAGAGCCTCCCTGATACAGCTTTAGGTCACAGCCTGTCCACTTCTGAAGGTCCAGGCTCCTCATGTGATCACAGCAGCAATTCAGTCTCCCTGTGAATGTTTGGAGGGGACAGACCTGCAAACCATTCCACTAACGTGATGTTTAGCAGCTAAAGAATAATGTCTTCTGCCTTTTTTCTTCAAGTGGGAAAACAAAGGACGAACAATTTGCAGCTACATCCACACGATGCCTTTAATGATGAAGGTATTTTAGTAGTTACTTAAGGTCCACATCACCACTTCCCAGCTTGCAGAGTGCTTCTGAAGATGGTCCCACATTAGGTCCTTGAGACCCCAAGATAAGGATGAAGTCCTTCCTGTCTGACACAGGGGTCCCCTGTGTGCTGGGGGCATCTTTCCCCTTCAGCGGGTGCCCTGCCTCAGCAGAGCTGTGCCTCTGCCTGCTTCTGTCTGTCTGTCTAGAATCTGGCCTGATGTGCCTGTAGCCTATATATTCTTATCATTTTTCATCTCTAAAAATATGTGTAATTGATGAAAATAGACACTTCTTCCTGTATATTCTTCATCCTGTCAGATTTTTTTGATTGGGCAGGAGGACTTTTGAAGTCTTGAGGTAAAGCATCGAAATGACTGTTGTCCATCCTGAGAAGCACAGCTGCAATCTGTGAAGTGCCAGTCATTCCTGAATTTATTGACCTTGAATTTGGAAATAAATTTAAATGTAATGTTCTTTCTATTGCATGCTAAGTACATTAGAACGTTTTTCTCTTTTAGTAAGTTTGTAGCTCTTTATTCAATGAACTAGAAAGCAAGTTATGTTTTGAAATACAAATCTGGCCACTTTGAATCTACTACAGCTCTTTGTCTGGATGTCAGATAACAGTTTTTATGACTATGTGGTGGGTTTGCTCACTCAGAATATGGAATTTCAGTACTGAAAGGGGTAGCATAGGGCCAGATATTTTCCCCCTACATTTAGGGAGATTTTCCAAAAAGATATAACAAACCATGTTAAAATACAGTGTTTTGAAAAGGTTTATTTTTATTACTTTCGATAATGTGTGTGTGAGCATGTGTACTTGTATGCAGGTGTGTATGAGCATGTGTGCATGTGTGTGTGAGAGCATGTGCATATGTGTGCATGTGTGTGTGAGCATGTGCATATGTGTGCATGTGTGTTTGAACATGTGCACATGTATGCATGTGTGTGTGTGAGCATGTGCACATGTATGCAGGTGTGTGAGAGCATGTGTACATCTATGTATGTGTGTGAGAGCATGTGCACATGTATGCAGGTGTGTGAGAGCATGTGTACGTCTATGCATGTGTGTGAGTGCATGTGCACATGTATGCAGGTGTGTGAGAGCATGTGTACATCTATGCATGTGTGTGAGAGCATGTGCACATGTATGCAGGTGTGTGAGAGCATATGTACATCTATGCATGTGTGTGAGAGCATGTGCACATGTATGCAGGTGTGTGAGAGCATGTGTACATCTATGCATGTGTGTAAGAGCATGTGCACATGTATGCAGGTACCCTGGACCAGAGGCAGGGAATCCCTGGAGTTGGAGGTGCGGGTGGTTCTGAGCCACCCAACCTGGATGCGAGGAGTTGAACTCAGGTCCTCTGGCATAGCAGCATGTGCCCTTAGCCTCTGAGCCATCTCCCCAGCCCCAGCATTTTGCTTTTTAAATTGAAAACCTTTTATTGCTCCGAATTGTTGTACTTCTGAAAGTAGGATGGCTCCCCTGATAATATGGAAATCAGAAGCTGTGCTTAATTAATGACATTATGGGATTCCAATGATGTAAAATAGCTCCCATTCCATTGGCATGTTGACCTCTGATAAATGTGGAAAATGGCCATGAAAGATGATGAGCTAAATACTCCATTTCCCAGGTTCCCTGTTTGCTCATAGACCAACATCAGTATTAAGTCTCGATGGCTGCAATTCCCTGGCAGTGGCGCTTTAAGCATAGTTCTGTTCTGTCGATGTTTTACATGGATGTAATCCTGGGATTCTCTCATTACAGATGCAGATAGACTGTCTGAGATCTCTGCTCGCTCCGCAGTTTCCAGCCTCCGGGCTTTCCAGACTCTAGCCCGAGCTCAGAAAAGAAAGGAGAATTTCTGGGGCAAACCATAAACCTCTCATCCAGAGACAAGCTGGCTCATCTTTACTTACTCAATGTGTTAAGATTTTTCAGAGGGTTTGGATTTTCTTCTAACACTTCCAACTCAGATAATTTGAATTTTCAGTGCTCATCTTAGCCAGAAAATTGTCATGCAGCTGTGTCTAATCTAAGTGTAATTCTCTGAGAGTGCCTTTGCACTTGTCTGAGTGCAAAGGTGTGGGATTATGTATTTCTTCACACACTCTGTCTTTTGTATCAGTTGTCGGGGGTTGCTAGTAGAAGTGTGAAGGTCATCTGTCTGCAGAATATTCTAAAGGGAGAAAATGAAGTCAACATTAAGATCTTCCAACTTAATTCCCCCTCAGATTGGTCTTTGGCATTTTAATAGCCGTAGGTGTCATGAAAAGAATCTCACTGTTTTTATTAGTACCTCTGTATACACAGGTGCAGTGTTAAGATGATTGGACTTTGAAAAACTGGCTGTACATATTTTTCTTATTTATGTAACAAAATTTGCTGAGAGAATATGTATATTTTTGATCTTTTTATGTATTTTATTTGTATAGTAACTGGCATACATTTCAATAATGTCTAGATTTTGAGAAATGATTTGTGAAATGGAGAATTAAAATTTTGTAGACATTTAAAAATGAAAATTAAGTGTGCTTGGCTTCTTCAGGAAGTTATCATGTGGAATAAATATCTTCTAGAAGCATTCTATTAAAACTGCTTAATCAAAAATTATACTACTATTGCAGCTGCTAAACGCAGTAAAACTGAGTCTACAGTATTTTTTTTCACATATACAAGGTTTTAAAAACAGATTCATTAAAAAATTTAACACCAACTCGGTGATTCTGTTTTTCTTTTGCAGGAGATATTTAACTGTTGTTTTAAAAATCAGGATAAATTTAAGTTTCTAATAAGAATGGGTTTCATAAACATGTTAAACATAATCTATGTAAAGGTTCCTGTAAATGGCTTGGGTTTTCTTCTTTTTCTCAAACTCACTCACGATCCAGTAGGATCTTCTGTGTTAGCCTCCTGAGCCTCGGAATTATAGGTAGGTGCCATCTTGCCTGATGAAGGTGTGCACCTTCAGTGACATCCCCCAGATGCTGTGTGTTGGAAGGTTGGGGCCCAGTCCATGGCACTGTTCGGGGAAGGAGGAGACCAGGAGGGAGGCCCACTCACTGGGGGTGTGCCTGTGAAGGGTATGTTTTGTCAGCAGGTGTTGACCTTTGCTGACTCATGCAGATCGATTTGTTAGACTGGAGGTCTGAAGACCTTAAAGGATGAGGCTGACTACAGTCTAAGGTTGAGAGAGCCTCAGGGTCAGTGTACTTGGGTACACAAATGTAACAAGGAAAGCGATGCTCCAAGGAGGGCTTAGCTCAGAAAAACATGTAAATCAACACCAGGAAGACACACTAGATAGTAACAGAGCAGTCCTTTCTCAGGTCAGACCAACTGAAGTACACTTGCCTGGCACTATAGATTATATCTGGGAAGGCACGAGATCAAGGCAGAAGGCCACATCCAGACTCAGGACACCCTGAGGACAACACTCAACATGTCCCTTCGCCAGATGGTGCTCTGTAGCTATGACCTCACATCCAACAAGAGTGAGCGTATCTTCTAAGTTGAATGGAGATGTTTAACACGGTAGGCATGAGATCATGTCCAAGGACAATCAGGGAACAAAATTCACCTGAGGTAAAGGGCCTCTGGCTTTTTTCTGGAGTCTTAGTAATGAGAACAGGCTGTGAAGTTTCCTAATATCCAGAAGGAGCTGTGAGTTTGAATTTGTTTTAAACCAATTTTATGTGGGCATGCTTTAACAAGCTGATACTGTTGCTATTCTGTCTTGATGAGTTTGGACAGATTTCCACATCTGAAACCAGTGTAGGTACCAAGGGATGGTTCTATCTGTCCGGTGTTTCCTGGTCCTCAAGGCAGCCATGACTCAGAGTTCAGAAACTGTTTCTCTGGATTTCACCTATATTTTTGAGATCGCTTGTGTTTTGGTGTGGATATTTCCTTTTTAATTTGCCACTGGCAAAGCCATTTTGGATGGCTTGTAGTTTGAGGCTATACCAAACATTTGCTGTTTGCATTTGAGTCCTGTGTGGGGCTTTCTGCTCTCTTCAGGAACACTCCCACTTTTATTTACCACAGTGTCTCTCTGTGTAGTCTTGGCTGGCCTGGAACCTGCCTCTGCCTTGTGTTAGATACGTGCCACCATCTCTGACTTGAGTATGCTTTTATTTATTTATTTATTTATTTATTTATTTATTTATTTATTTATTTATTTTTGAGCATATGTGTTAGATGTACAATATGGCCAAATGGGTACAATAATAACCTGGAGGCTTGGTGTTTTTGTTTAAATTGGCATTTCATGAGCCAGACTCAGGAGTGAACATTTAAATTTAAATCCCTGTAAGAGGTTTTCCCCCCAGATACATACCCTCCTCCTCTCTGCAGCCCCACATCCACTCCAGGATCTGACTTTCTCTCTGTGCCCCTGGTTGAGAACCCAGGACTAGTGCCTATGTGTGCATACATATAAGACACAGTTTGCACGCTAATCTTTGGTCCACCTCTGGGTCCTTTTGGGAGTCTGAATTCCAATTAAGAGCATTTGAAGAGCAACTAAGAGCCTGATAAGTGTGTTTGGTGTCTGAGAAGGGAACAGCATGCAATTTGAGCAGAATCGTGTTCACTTTATAAATAAAACAAATGTAATAACTTGGCCCAAGACCCCGCTGGCCAGTGAGTTAAATCTAGGCCTTCTTACTTGAATTCCTCCCACAATCCTTTCTCTGAAGTGTTTTGCTCACATTTAATATTTACTATGAATCATGTTTCTGGTTGATTCATTTGGGAGTTAGTTTTTCTCCTTGACTTCTTGGAAGATAAAATATCTTTCTTTTCAAGTCAGGAAAACAAGAGAACGTGGGCACTGCTTATCATGCGAACAGACTCAGCCAGGATGAAAGCGAGTTGATTCACAAAGTCAGTTTGTCCTTCTGTAGAGCAGTGTCAAAGCTAGCCTTCCCCGGGACGCGCAAGGATACACTATGTATGCACCTTTGCTGTGGTTGTGTATACAGAGAGTAGACACAGCACGTTTACAAAATGTGTTGATATTTCTCGATATTTAACGCAGGAACAAATAGTCTAAGACGGTGGGTAGACCTAGAGTTGATCATATTGGATCCAGGAGTGTTTTTAGGATGCTTTTTCCATGTGCTGGGCTGTAGTCTGACGTGTGCTTAGAGCCTCGGTAGTATTTGTCAGGCTGCCACAATACAGTTATACTATTTCCCCAAGTAGAATGGTTTCTCTGTCTGCCTCATCATAACTCATCAGAGCTCCACCCAGCTGGTCCTGCGGATTGAAAGCAGGCCAGTGGTTCCCCAGCTCTACAGTGCTGGGCTTTCATGGTGGCGATGCTGCCCTCGACCACGGATAGACACTTGGTCTTTTTCCTGTGGTGCATACAGGCACAGAAAGACCTGCCCCTCACTCTCATCTTCAGAACCAAGTTCCCTTAGTCCCATTTCGCATTTCTTCCTGCTCTGGTGCCCCCAAGCAAGGGACTGCTCCCCAGTCCTGAGGGTACTGACATAAGCAGGTAAAAGCATGCAGCTACCTTTAAGGTGGCCTCCATTTTCTTTCTGCTAGTGACTTATCCACTAGTTTAATTCATAGGTTTATGACACTTCAGACTCTGTCAGGGTATTTCCTTGGAAACAGTGAGAAGTGAAGATTTGGGGGACATTGAACTACCTTTGCGAGTCAGGTACTGATCCCAAATAGGAAGGGTGATATTGGGGGGACTCGCATCAATTCAAGCCAAACAATGAATATTCAGATTATACTGTGAAATTTCTCCATATATTCTATGTCTGATAGTATGCTAGAGCTAGCTTACGGGCCCCTGGTTAAGTACTCAGTAACTCTGTGACCAGGTTGCTAAACCATCAACAGTTTGAAACTGCCCCATCAGCAAGCCATGTTAACCAGAGCATTTCTGACCTTCCTCCCGGAGGAGTGCACCAGCTCTGCCCTGCTGTGCTCTATCCATCACTGCTGTTCTATCAGGATCATTTCCTGGATGGAAAAAACATCCATTTCAAGAGATAAGCAGCAGCTGTAAAGTTAATCACACCCTACATCTCTCGGCATACACAACTGCTTGCTCTAGTTTTCTTTCTTGGGAGAAATCCATCTAGAAACAAAATAAGCCACTGAAAGGTGACAAGGCA
This sequence comes from Mus minutoides, assembly GCA_902729485.2. Taxonomy (NCBI): domain Eukaryota; kingdom Metazoa; phylum Chordata; class Mammalia; order Rodentia; family Muridae; genus Mus; species Mus minutoides. Next base: position 19,614 of record CACVCL010021439.1, read on the forward strand.
GTATGGTCATCCCCAGGAGCATCCACGATAGACCTGTGGTCCAGCCTAGAGAGGGGCCTAAGGTTCCGTCTCTATGATCTTTTAGATCATTCCGAGGCTAAGATACTTTGGGAACCCTGAGCTTTGGCTTGTAGTAGCCCATAGGCTAATCTCAGTTCCTCCTTGAGCTTATTCAGCTCTGAGCTTATGTTCTTCATCTTGCCAATGAGCTCATTTAGTCTGAAGGTTAAATGCTGTAATGCCTATAAAGGAGTCTTACATATGCCGTTCTAATGTTCAGCTCAAAGTATTTTATTGACAACCTTTTGTAATTAAAAGAGTAGACAAAAGGGGCTCCTTTCAGGGACACCCAGGATAAGGCTAGTAAACAGGGGACACAGTGCCCTGAAACGAAACTATGGCACATCTGTCTGCACAGACCTATCTTTTATGACCTACATTCAGCTCACACGGAGAGGCAGTTTTGGGAAGAGATGCTGAAATGATTTGTATATTTCCGTTATGTGGTAAAGAAAAAAAAAAAAGATTCTGACTACAGTGTTGTGACTCAGCGATTGCACAGGGCAAAATCAATTACCTGGTGTATGCAAAGCAAATTAGTGTAACCATGAATTGGAGATGTTATCTGGCCCAAGTCAGGAAACACAAGATGCAGGAGCCCTTGGAGGGCTGGCAAGCTCGCTCCGTGAATGACTGTATGTCCAGCATCAAAGGCTGCCCCTGTGTGCTGCTGGTTATTTCTAAGACAAAAGTAAGCTCTGCAATTTCAAGAAGAAAATAAAAGCTAACCTCAATGCCATGTATTATGGGAAAATGTAGATGACTCTCTCAGGCTTCAGTGAGAGTCCTGGTTCAGATCTTGTCTTCACTCAAGAAAGTTGCCCACAATGACTAACTTTAGCATGTGGTGTTCCCATTAAAAAAATGTATTCAGGTCAAGACGGATAATGGGGAAACCAACAGAAAATTGAAAATGGGTTGTGCAACGATGCTTAATCTGGCTCTGTAAAAGGACCCATCATCAGAGAGAGTGTGCCTTATAGTTTTGCAAAGATGGAACCGCCAAAGTGCATTAGCCCTAGAGAATGTGCTCTCAGGATTAGTAACATTCAAGCTGGCTTCTGTGGTTGTGGCTGAGACTTGGCAAATATGGTGAACCCGTGTTCCAAAACCATACCATTTCCTCTGGCCAGTCACAATCCAGGTCAGGAGACCAAGGGAAGGAATCTACTGCCCACATTGACTACAATTTGGAGCAGCTGAGACTCAGAGCAGTAGAGGCAGAATGTGCACACGCACACCTCAGTAGGGGCCATGAGAGCAATGGGAGTAACTGATGGAGAGGCGCTTGGAAAGGCTGGATATCTTCCTTAAGCAGATTCTGTGGGGGTTTTCACTCATTAACTCATTCATTCATTCATCCATCCACTCATTCAACATTCATTCACTCATTCATTCATCCACTCATTCATTCACTCATTCATTCACTCACTAAAACTGCATGCAAAGGTTCCACAGACCATCTCCAATGTGCACAACAGTTAGTTAAACCCTGGTGGCAAGTTGACGGTCTCATAGATGTTAGCTTCTATTTTTCTGTCCCTTCTGTCTAAGGAGGAAGACTTTTCTACTCAGACTTCATGGATTTTTGGTGACAGGAAGTTTCCATTTCCTCCTCGTCCCCGAAGGATAGCAAAGCCGGAAAGTCTTACTTTTTCCATGTCTCACTCCCTTTGTTAAATGGTTTCCTACCCGCTGCGGACAGAAGCCCATGTAAGCCACAGCCGTCTAGGCACGGTCTGAGTGTGTGTGAGAGCCTGTTTGAGTGTGTGTTCGTGTGAGTGTGTGTTAGTGTGAGTGTGTGAGTGTGTGTTAGTGTGAGTATGTGTTAGTGACTTACAACACTCTCCTTCTGTTATCCACCACAATTGCTCTGCCTAAGATACACTCGCAAAAGTAAACTAAAAAGACAATAGCCGTGTGCGCGTTCACTTTCCTCTGCCTGTAGTGCACATGCTTTCAAGGACACACACTTTGCCTTTGTCCATCAGGGACATGTCTCCTTCTGAGTCTCAAGATACCAACCAGTTGCTTTAGGACTCTAGAAATTGCCTTTCCTGGTCATCTGAAAGACCCTAAAAGCCAGGCATGGCAATGGTACAGTCAGAATATTTAGAAATGCATTGGATTGCCATTCCCTCTTCTGGATGAACGATCCAGTCTCCACAGTCTTTCTATAGAACAGGGGTTCTCAGCTGGGGGGTTTTGACCCCTTTGGGATGTTGCATATCAGATATCCTGCATATCAGATATTTACATTATGATTTATAACAGTAGCAAAATTGCAGTTATGAAGTACCAACCAAAATAATTTTACCGTTTGTGGGTCACCACAACATGAGGAATTGTATTCCTCACGTTCCAGCTTTGGGGGTCACAGCATGAGGAAGGTTGAGAACCATTACTCTAGCAGGTTTTCTTCAACAGACCACAAGAAATTGGAGGGGCGGGGCAGGGGGGGACCAGAAACAACCATAATCAGACAATAGTGTGTGAATCTTGGTTCTGCCATGTTAGCTGTGTGACCCTTGGCGGGTTACTTAACTTCTCTGAGCTCTTGTGCCTGAGTGTGATAACCGTAGGTTAAATAATCCTAAGCCATCTCAGAGAATGTGATCAGTAAACATGATGGCCAATCTTGGTGGTCGCTTGACAACATCTGGAACCAACTAAAATCCAAGCATCTGGGCACTTCTGTGAAGGATTTTCTTGGTTGGATCATTTGAAGTGAGAAGAAGCTTCCAGACTAGGCCTAGGCCACACCTGTTGGCAGTAGCCTATATAAAAAGACGCGGAAAAAGGAAGCATTGTTTTTGTTTTTGGTTGTGTGTGTGTGTGGTTTTTGTTTTTTTTTTTTCCTGTTCCTCTTCACACTCCTTGGAAAGTTCATCCGTTTTGTTCCTGATTTGTTCCTCCATTGGTGTTAGAACCTACTTCTTCAGGATTTCAATGTAGACTGGAATCCCACAGCTCTCCAGGACCGCCCCACCCTGCTCCCCCTCCCCCCAGGACTCCAGCACCAGATTGAGATTGCTAAGGGTTCAGTCTCATGGACTGAAACATTATCACATCCTTGACCTTTCTGTCAGGAGACAGCCATTGTTGAACTGCTCATCCCACAGCCTTTAGGTAGGCCATGCTAAGAAACCCTTTGAATGTATATATTGTCCTCCTGAACTCTGTTCCTTTAATAGGTGTATTAGAAATGTATTTATATATTGTCCTGAGTTCTGTTCCTTTAGAGAACTCTGACTAGTACCGATTTGCTGTCCGAGGAATGGTTCTAGAGAAACAGAGTCTTAGGGATGAGCTGGTTACATGTCTGGAACAGGTTTTGCAGCTCACCAACACTCTTCTGGTAGTACAGAGAACGATGAAAAGCTTGCTGCAGGGAAAAGGGAAACTTCGTGACTGTAGATAAGAATTTTGATAGTTCGTGGGGACATAAGGAAAATAATGATATTGGCTGGATGCTTCTAACATTTCTGGATAAACTGGCAAGGGAAAAGAATGAGCTCTATGATAAAACTTACCAGCTTCTGGCTTCTCAGGGTTCTGGGACAGGGGAAAAAAAGCACTCAGTGATACAACTGACCAGCATCGAAACAATCTAAAGGTTCCTAAGTGTGCCCTGGAAAAACAATCTTCTTCCCAGCATCCATAGAGGTCAGGCTGCAGAAAGCCAAACTGAAGCCCTCACTATAAAGTTGACTTAGTTACAGCACAAATTCAAATCCTAGCCCCCCCACCACCCCCAGGGTGTCAGGGTGTTAAAGTAAGGAAACTGATTAGTAAGGAAGGGAATCTCGTTACTTGGGATGGAGATGTGGGTGTCGGGGGACCTTGCTGAGACTGAGGACTTTGAACCCTCAGATTCGAAAAGGTTTTTATCTCACCAGAGGAAGTAGTCTCCACCTCAGCAGAGGATAAACCCCTCCAGTCCCTCTGCAATAGCGCCCTTTCTGCCTTTGACTGAGAATATTAATCCTTAATGGTCTCTCAAACTCTTGGTGACTTTCCTTGAGGGAAATGTCAGGCAAGACATTCCTGATGTCACTTAAGGTCCACCAATAGTCAGTCACCTCTAGACCTATAGCCAGAGTTAAGGCAAAGCAGGTTCCTAGAGGGAGGTCGAAAGTGTAGTCCACATGGTGTGCTACATACTAAGGAGATTCATGAGGTCACTAATCCATTCAAGCATAACTCTGGGGAATATTTATAGGAATGAATTTTAAGGGTGTAGGATAATGGCAGAAGAAACTTAAGACTGGATCAGGCTGAGTTTATCAACACGAGCCCTCTGAATGGAGACTCTAGGTCTAATATGGAAACTCACACAGTAAAAAGGGCATCAAATGTTTGAGTGGTTGGCTGAAGCATTCGGTCAAAAGATGGCCTACTGAAAAGGAGTTGAAGATGTCTGATAACTCTTGGCTTACTGTTGATGAAGGGATTTTATGACTCAGGGAAATGATAATATTCAAGTGGGTACTATGTGTAAAACATAATTCTTTGAAAAGGGAAGGCCCGGAAGGCGTGACCATCACTAATCCTGCAAGGCACAGAATGGTGAGAAAGGTACCAGCACGTTTGAAGATCGTCGGTTGCTGTCACTGTTTTCCTTGTGCCAGTCCTTAGGGTTGGAGATACTGCCACTCAGTGGGGTAAGTTAAAATGTGTTATGTTTAATTAGGCCCCGAGGTAGCAGGACACAGGTGACAGCACCGAATCACCACCGGCAAGGTCGTTATTATAGTCATTTCCATGGGCTGTCTCATTAAAACAGCATATTTTAATAAGTTATGAGATGGCCGGTTTTGAGACAGTGTCTAGTCTGGCCTAGACCTGACTGTAGTCCAGGTTGGTCTGTAATTTATACAACACCCATATCTTCCTTTCATGCTAGAGTTACAGATGAGAGCCACTACATGTGTCAGATTCATGGTATTTCTATAGAGAAGAGAAGACGCTCTTTTCCTATGCCTTCCAACGAGAAAGAAGTGTATCCTGTCAATGCTCTGCCTTATAAAACCCACACATTTCTTTTCAGACATCAATATACTGCAGTGCCAGGGTTTCAGCATCACCAACGACCTTGTGAGGGAGGTGGCGATGGCTGTGAGCTGTCTGTGACTGGACATGATGGAAGGTGGCTAACTCGCTCGGCAGGGCAAGTGGTGGGTGGGATGCATGTGAGCAGAGGTGGTTTTTGCTTTCTGAGGACATTTGGAACAGTTCCTAGAAAGAAGCCTTACAGGGGAGGGGTGGGGACTTTTATAACTCCATGCCACCAAATGATATCCAGGTTGAAAGTCTCATGCTTTATGGTCATCTTTTAGAACTGTAAAACTCTTCACTGATTTTTCAAAATATACGTCTGAGGAGAAAAAGTAAATTTGCCCCTGAATTTTGCCTAGTGAGCTCCCCAAGCCATTTCTTCTTGTCCACTAAGTTCTCAAGAAATGGCCGTGGGGGGTGGGGATGGAAAGAGGGAGAGGGGAAAGGGGAGGGTTGCTGGCCACAGCACCAGCGGCACCAGCAGGACTTATGCAGACGCAACGGTTCCCATTTCTAGACATGGCTACGGAATGAAGCTTACTTTAGAGAAATACACAGGGGAGCCGAAGAGATGGCTCCGAGGTTAACAGTCCTTGCTACTCTTGCTGAAGACCCAGGTTCCATTTCCAGTCACAACCATCTGTAGCTCCGCTTCTAGATCCAACATCCTCTTCTGACTTCCTTGGGCACCAAGTACACAAGTGCACATAGACATTTGAACAAAACACGCTGCTACATATGTATCTGGAGCCATGGGGCCCTCCATGTGTGCTCTTTGGTTGGTGGTTTAGTCCCTGGGAGCTCTGGGTGGTCGGGTTAGTGGATATTGTTCTTCCTATGGGGTTGCAATCTCCTTCAGCTCCTTCAGTCCTTCCTTCCCCTAGCTCTTCCATTGGGGTCCCCGAGCTCAGTCCGATGGTTGGCTGTGAGTATCTGCATCTGTATTGGTCAGGTGCTGGCATCAATGGGAAGGGAGGCCCTTGGTTCTGTGGAGGTTTGATGCCCCAGCCTAGGGTGATGCTAGAGTGGTGAGGCAGGAGTGTGTGAGTGGGTGGAGGAGCACCCTCATAGAGGAAAAGGGGAAGGGGGATAAAGGAGATGGGATGGGGAGATTGTGGAGGGGAAATGGGGATGGGGGATATAATTTGAAATGTAAATAAATAAAATGATTAATAAAGAAAAAAGCAAAATAAAATGATAATAAAATGTTTCATAGTTCAAGGTTAAAAAACATTCACACACAAAAAATAAAATGAATAAATCTATTTTTTTAAAAAGAGAAATACACAAGCCGCATGAAATGGATTTGAGAGGTTTCCCCAGGTGCCTTTCCTCAGGCCATGTTGTAGTGACTCTGTGCACCTGCTGCCATGTCTGACATATCTCTGCATGCCAGTCCATCAAGCCCCATGGAAGTCAGCACAGAGGGACTCAGTGATCTCAAAGCGAGCATGCAGTAGGCGCCTACTACAGCGACCAGTGCGTGCCTGAGGGAGTGTGAGCTGGGCCCGGAGGTGGGGGAGGCAGGAAACCCTTTGCTCTTGATATTACAAATCTCAGAGTCACTTTCTTTCTCAGCAGGGACTTGGCTTATTAATCACCAGATTATCTGTGGTTTGTTTCGGGCACCCTTGGTGCCCCCACAGTGGGAATACTTCTCTCTTTTTTCTCACTGTCTTCTCTTCAGCCACCTAGCTTAACTACCCTCTCTTCATCTTCCAGGTGAGTTTGCTCTTTGGAGGTCCTCAAACTTCCTCATTAGACATGTTGTTTGGTCCACGACTCACAGTGATGGAATCTCTTTCCTCTTCCTCTTCACAAAGGAAATACGTAAATGCATACAATAAAATGAAATAAAATAAAATATGCCGGCGAAGTGAAGATCTCCTGCAGAGAAAAATCACTTTCACTGTTGGGTGGCTCTCAATATTTTCAATGTCAGGTGACTATTTTTATTCTATAAAAATGGAGCTAAGCTCTATGTATCATATTCATATGCTGCTTTCTTCAATCAGGAAGTCTACCCTGCCCCTTCCTACTGAAATTCTCACAGTAATGGTGCAGACGATCTTTTGGGTCCTTATTACATCCAGTTATCGCCTAGCATTGACTCATATGATACAGAGGAAAGAACATTGAAGTAGGAAGAAGGAGCCACATGCTTCTAGCATAGCCCCACCACTAGCTGGCTGTGTGATGGACACACTATCCTTAACCTCAAGTTTCCTTTGTCAATTAAAGCATTGGCTGGTGACTTCGAAAGTCCCTCCCAGTTCTATCAGGCTGATGGAGACATAGTATGAATTACAGTGTTTCAGGCACTGATCTAGGAGCTGTGTAACCAGCAGGAGAGAAAATTCCCTTCCTTGGATCCTTTATACCAACGTTGAACAGATTCCCCTATGGCCAGCACAGCCGAGCTCCTTAAAACAATCTTGCCTTCTCTCCCTCCATTTCTCCACTTTAGTCTCCAACCATAGCAACTGAGCTCTTGTTCCAACCATTCCCAAGAAAGATACCTAACAAGTGCAGACAAAGGCTTTTGGTTGGCTCTGTCCACTGGATTCTTCCCAGACTCCCTTTTGCTTAACTGGACTGTGAAATGTAACATTGTTCATTTTATCCTTTTACAAAGAGTCTCCCCTGAACCTACGTGTCTCGAGAATGCCCACTCTTTCCTTTGAATGTATATACAGTCAACTCATTATGATTCTGTGTATGAACTCATCTCTGCTAACATTTATTTGTAACTCTACAACCAACATAGATGGGACTTTTGGGGGTTATTTGTAGAAGTAGGTAGAGCAACAAAAACTGTGAGCATTCGCAGCTGGGCTGAGTTTGTTTCTTTGTTGCGATTAAATTCTCTGACAGAGGCGACTTAGAGGAGGAAGGGTTTATTTTGGATCACGGTTCAGGGCTCCTTGGCAGGAAAGTCAAGGCCCCAGTAACCTGAGGCAGCTGCCGTGCTGGTGTTGATGCCATTGGCTGGTCTTTGCTTTCTCCTCTTACACAGGTAGGGAGTGGCCCCACCCTCAGGCATACTCAGAGGCCCATGTCCCAGGTCATGCTAAATTCTGTCAAGCTGACAATACCCACCACCACACTCATCTCCTGCCTGCTTGTTTCATCTCTCAAACTATAAACAATACATTTGCAATTTTCTTTTTTAAAACTCTGCTATGTTTAGTGGCGGTGTTGCACATTTTGATTCTTTTGCTTTGTTTGTTTTGTTTTAGCTATGATTTTATTATTTAAGATGGCCCCCAAGTAATATTTGGAAAAAAATAAGCATAAGAAGCTGTCCTTTGTCTTATGGAGAAAAGACGTTCCAGTTCTTACCTGCAGTCAGGGCTTCTTTCTGCACCTTACCGTTTGGCACTAGGAGTCCAGAAAAGGCATTCCAGTAACTCCTTAGGAAACCCACACTTCATGCCTCCGTGGCCCAGACCTTGTGTTAGAGATCAGTGCATTTTGTAACCCTGTGCACAGTTATACACATTAGAAAGGAGACTCAAAGGAGACAGAGACTCATGGGTAACGAAACTCTAGCTCCCAAGTACTGGGGCATCAGACTCTTCATGACGCAGTCCCTGGCTACTCTGCCTGCTTCATGTCTTCGTTCCCTAAGTACCCTGTGTTTCTGCTCACCTCCACAGCACTCTCCGGAGTGGTGCCTGCTTGCCCTCTTGTTCCCCTGGTCTGCCTGTTGAGTATTTACCAAACTGACCGCACTTGGCTTACACATCATCTCCACGAAGAAAACGTACAGACTTTCCAGGTAAAGCTGACCATGGTCTCTCTGTTGCCCCCACCATCCCCTCTAGAGCATCTCTCAAAACAGTGCTTTACCACACTTTGTGTGAACATGTCCCTTTCTCGCTAGGCCTTCACGCAACATGAGCTCACCCTTGCTCATGACTCTCTGACCATCAGGGTGACGAGTCCCTGATTCAGTGCTGTGGCTCCCTGGCCTCTGCTTCACCCCTGCTCTTGCCCTTCCCCTTTCTTTTTTACCAGAATGACATAAACAAGTTAGCAATTTTATTTCCTCACCCTGTTCTTCCACTAGATGCTCAGCGAAGGAAATCCCATCAGCCCCCAGTGTTCAAGCCAGGAAGTTTGGATCCGTCAACTCTCCCCTACCTCTCTCCTCACTTCCACCTGTCTCTCAATCTGTTTAGCTCAGTCCAATCCTCTCCATCTTTTGTATTCCTTTCCATCCCAATGACCTACCCCAGGCTACCATCTTTCCATCTTATCTCACCAGCCTGCTGACCTGTTTTTCTGCTCTGGCCAGCGATCTCGTCCTCACTCTCACCAGAATGCTGTCTCAAAGGGACAGATGGGACCTCAGTGGTTTGCGCCATTGTCCTCCATTGACATCTGGCTGGCCCCAGTAGGATGAGGTGTGAGGATCCCTTTGTGCTTTTTCTCTTTGTTTGTTTCCTCTTTGTTTGTTTGTTTTGTTTTTTGTTTTTTGAAACAGGGTTTCTCTGTGTAGCCCTGGCTGTCCTGGAACTCACTCTGTAGACCAGGCTGGCCTTGAACTCAGAAATCCACCTGCCTCATCGTTCTCTGCTCGACCCCTCCAACACAGCATAGGCTCTCAGCCCTGCTTACCTGCGCATGCTTCACCAAGATGCACTTGTCCCTGTCAATTCTTCTGGGATTGAGTGCATTATGTTCCCCCTGTGGCTTGACCCAGCGGATCTTTAGCTCCGGTATCTCCTCTACCGTCAGAGAAACTCCTTCTCTGATATTTTATGTTTTATACTTCAAATACCTGGAAGGTAGGAGCTATCTATCACCCTAAGAACATAGCCTGGTAGCCAGGATGGTAAGGATAAGATAGTGATATGCTGAATGAAGATGTTAGCCCAAGAGTTTCAGATGGTTGGTCACAGATACTGTTGACTCAGTACATATCTGTCTGACCAGCGGGCAGGTTACTCGAGTAACCAGGCCTTTTGACCATACTGGGGCTGCAGTTCCTGGGAAAGCACATTCCTGGAAAGTAGACATTCTTCCCTCCTGGGCTGCCCTTGTAAATCTGCCATGCTTTCTCTCACCCTCAGAGTTTTACTAAAGAAATTCCATATAGCACAAAGCAGGCAACCAATTGTCGTTTGCATTATTTGAATAATAATAAAAAAATCTATGTCACTTTGTTTTTCCTGGAGAAACAGTGAGTTCAGGACATTAAGATCATGTACACGGAAGTATCTTATTTTTTATTAAATAAGAATGATCTAATCAGCGTATCTTGGAAAATTATTGGAGGTGTGTGGGCTTACAGGAACCACTCACATTTAGTATTACTTGCCATGCCAATCAAAACATCTGGAGAAAGTTCTAGAATAGTTTTTATTATTTATAGCTTTGTCTTGGGTTCCCTTAACTGTCTTCATCCTCTCAATATAAGGGTTGTCTGAAACAACCAATTAACAACCAGCTGGTGACTTTGATTCCTAAGAAGGGACTGTGGGCCAGCCTCGAGTCAGAGCTCAGAGCATCACCTCAACTTTTACTTATATCTGGGATTAGGAAATTCTTGAACAGTATGATAGTAATATGAAAGTTTCAGCTCTTTGAAATTCAGTCCATAATGATTTTCTTAAAAAGCTAAAATCTGTCAAATACTTAAACTATAATGTGCAAGCGGCAAAGCTACTTCCACTCCAGGGTGGGGAATCTTCAGCTATGACATGGCATGGGTGGGGTCTTTTATCATTGCAGAATGAGTCACCCTGGGTATCAGACAGAAGCTCAAATATCTCAATCTGTGTAAGACATACCACAATTGTAACATGGTGACATGCCACCAACCTGTTTAAAACTTGTGATAGCTTCTCGTGCCCTTTGGGCCAAGTCTGCATTCCTGGACATAGTCCCAGGGACCTTCCTCATATGGCCACACCCATCTCTCCAACTTGGTTCCATTCATTGATGAATCCACCTATTCATTCTCTCCAATCCATTCACCAAATACCGGGCTCTCACTATGTACCAGGCACTGTTTGAAGAGTCAGGACTAGTCAATAGCAAATAAAATTCTTGTGCGCTGGCATTCCAATGACGTCACCCAAACAGTAAACAGGTTAATGAAATTGATTGTGCAAGGCAGTCATGGATGTCACACCCCTGAATGCCACAGAGAGAGATCTGGTGATTTCCAATGGGTGTGAGTTCTCTGGCTGTCTTTTTCTCCAAGAGGAAAAAAGCTTAGCTACTGCCCCCCCAATCCCCTCCCCTGCCCCCAGCATGTGCTGAATGTAGTTACTCATTTCAGATGCTCAAAGCTGAGCAGTCGTGGTGGTGTGTTGCTTTGGGATAGAAGGCACTAAAAATGTAATGCTCTTTCTCTCCCTTACCTTTCTCCTGGGAGGGATTAGCCACTGTGTAAGGAGCATCCCTATAGAGAGTGCTATGTGCAGAGGACTTGAGACCCCGAACAGTAGTCATGGGAGTGAAACTCCCGCCCACTCAAGCCTTCAGATAAGGCCCTGGCCAACATCTTAACTACCATACCACAACCTAGAGAAGAAACCTTAGAAATGTAAGGAGATGACAAGCATTTGCTGTTTCAAGTGACAGGTTTTGGGGGTCACTTGGTCCTGCGGTGACGTAGTTGTATTACGTAACTAGTACAAGAGGAAACCAGTTGTGCCTATGGCGGACAGTGTCGGCAGATGCCAGGGTGCTTAGGGAAAATCTCTCTGAGAAGGAACCCTGGGATCTGTGTCTGAAGAAGGTGAGGCACACATATAGGGGAAGATTATTTCCTGTGCTTCCTATTGCTCTGGGGTACCCTTTGCCCAGTTGTGAAGACATGCCATTTCCTTCTTAACTCAGACCCGTCTCACGTCTTAATTTCTCTTGCCCAAACTCATACTTCCTTTCCTCTTCACAGCACCATGTTCTGCTCACAACACTGGCTCCTCATTTATCTCTCGGGTCCTTGCTTAATACACTTCCTACAGAAAGCCATTCTCATCCATCCATCCATCCATCCATCCATCCATCCATCCATCCTTCCATTGCGGGTAAGACCACCTACATGTTTCCCTGAGGCTCCATATCATGAAATCTGAGACAGTGTGCACTGCTGGTCTTTGTGAAAGACCGGTGCATAAATCTTTCTCTAAGGACAGGGACATCCTGTCATGACCCTAGGATAGCAAGTAACATGTGGTAGGGACTCAGTGAATGTCTAAATGCAACAATCTTCTCTGTCTCTGCTTGAACCAAAGTTCTTCCAATAGCAGTCACACACACCTTCCGAGTCCTGGCTCCTCACCTTGGATATTCCGCCCTTGGAGGGTTATGGTGAGACTCCTAAACAGGTTGTGTGCAGAGCAAGCTCCGTAGATGTGCCAGGAGCCACTTCCTTCTAAGATAGATTTTCTTATATGCTTGAGCAATTCTGTTCAAGAGAAAACTCTTGTCTTGAAGCTGGGGCGATAAGTGCCCTCTGAGGGCAGAACATACTTCAGCTTTTCAATCACAATTAGATGAATATTGTAGAACACAAGAGAGAATTCTAGCTAAATCCTTCCTTTTATTAGGTCTGGTGAGGTTTGCAACAATATCAACCACCCAGAGCTCCCAGGGTCTAAACCACCAACCCAAGAGTACACATGGAGGGACCCATGGCTCCAGCTGCATAGGTAGCAGAGGATGGCCTTGTCTGGCATCAGTGGGAGAAGAGGCCGTTGGTCCTGTGAAGGCTCGATGCCCCATTGTAAGCAAATGCCAGGGAGGGGAGGTGGGAGTGATGGGTGGGTAGGGGAGCACCCTCATAGAAGCAGGAGGAGGGGGAAATGGGATAAGGAGCTTCTGGGTGGTAGAAATTAGGAAAGGGGATAACATTTGAAATGTAAATGTAAATAAATAAAATATCCAATTTAAAAAAACCATAAATAAATAAATAAATAAATAAATCTACATAAACTGTACCCTTTCAGGAGTAATTTTTTTCAAATACATGTAGTCTTGTTACTTTTTTAAAATTTATTTTTCTATTTTTTATTTTTTTGTCTTGTTACTTTTTATCAAAAGCTTTCTATGATCCTTCATTGGTAATAACTCAAAGCAGTATTTATCTTTTTTTTCTGGCAATTTCTTCAATTTCAAATGATTTGATGCCTGATGCTAGCCTGAGCTTTGTGTGTGTGTGTGTGTGTGTGTGTGTGTGTGTGTGTGTGTGTGTGTGTGTTTGGGGGGTAGGGTTGGTGGGGTTGGCGGGGAGGCATTGCTTAGTGTTTGCCTGCCTGGAAGATTATCACTCAAATGATTCCAATGCTTAACCAGATATTAACCAAATAGTATGAAGATACTGTTGTATTGATTCTGAATTGAGGAATTTTACAGGAAAATTTGAATGTCGAGCTGGGGAGATGCTTCAATGGGCTAAGTGATTGCCACCCAAGCATGAGAGCCTCAGGTTAGGTCACCAGCACATACAGGTAGCAGTATCCTATATCCCAGTGTGAGAGAGCCACATATCAGCAGGCCTCTGGCTCGGGGCTCACTGCGAGCTCTTGTCTCTAAGGGCCTGGGGAGCCATCGTAAGTTTTAAATGGGTTGGTGGCATGTCACCATGTTAGAAATGTGGTATAAATGTCTTACACAAACTGAGATATTTGAGCTTCTGTCTGACACCCAGAGCAACCCATTCTGCAAGGTCAAAAGACCCTCTGTCTCAGTTGAAGATGCCCCAGCCTTACCCTGGAGTTAAAGTAGCTTCACCTCTTGCACATTACGGATGTGCAAGTATTTGACAGATTTTAGCCTTCACAGGACAGGCACACATCATTCCTGCCTGCATGTGCTCCACACATGCACAAACAATACACACACCACACACACATTCTCACCCAGAAAGAACTTGATTTTTCCTCCTACATGATGGGGTCTAAACTAGGAGTGGTTGGTTACACAGCAGCCACTCAGTAAATGGCCATAGAGAGACTGGCTTGTGTGGTTTTTTTTGCAAACACATAGAAAGAAAGCCTTTGCAGATAGACCAAGATATCTGAGCAGAAGGCCTGTTTAGCATGGGAGAGTTTCTAATTTCATACAGCGAACAATCTTTTGTTAGTCTAACTGTTTTCTCCTTAATTCACGAAATAAATCACCTTGCAACAGCATAGCCAATATAGATCTCTAGAAAGATGGATTATCTGAAAAGATCAAGGCAGTTTGGTTCTATCTGTGGGTACAAAGATATGAAAGAAGGAAGCATTTGTGGCTCTTGAGGTGAAGTGGTGTTAGTTTCCAGCTCTTTCCCTCAGCTCTCCTTAGCTTAAAGTCATTGTCGAGAATACTAAACCACCAGGGTGACACAGGGGGAAATTCCACAGGTGACTGTGACATTAGCTCATATTCCTGGAGCAGTCCATGGAAGAGATTTTCTGGATATTGTAGAGGAGTCAATGATGACTCAGGAGGAAGCACATAATGAGGTCTCTGAAACCAGTGCGGTGCTCCCCAACAATCACTCAGTGTGGTGCTCCCCAACAATCAGTGTGGTGCTCCCCAACAATCACTCAGTGTGATGCTCCCCAACAATCAGTGTGATGCTCCCCAACAATAAATCAGTGTGGTGCTCCCCACAAAATGCAACCACCTATTCTAGGATATCAAAGAATATCTACTGTTTTTTCCTCCCATTGTCAATTAGTATACTTAAACACAGCTCTTTCCAAAGAGGTCACAGAAATGCCACGAAAGGGTCAGGGGATTAGGCTTAGCCTAATTTCTCAGAATAAGAGATGAAAAACAGTTGCCAAGGGACACATGTCTCAGTTTTATCCCAATCCTGTCATTTTTGTCCACATCTCTGTCCATTGCTCCTTTGAGCTGTGACGCCAAGGACCTTGCAAAACCACTCGCACTTGACTTTTCTTAGCTATTATAATCAGGCATGGGTTAGTTGGCACCTGGTTTCATGTACAGTCTTTATAGGATTGTAGTGTCTAGACCCTAGAGCAGTGGTTCTCAACCTGTGGGTCGTGACCCCTTTGGGGGGCGAGGTCAAATGCCCTTTCACAGGGGTCACCCAAGACCATCGGAAAACACAGTTATGTGCATCACGATTCATAACAGCAGCAGAATTACAGATTTGAAGTAACAGTGGAAATAGTCTTGTGGCTGGAGGTCACCACAGCGTGAGGAAACTCTGTTAAAGGGTCTTAGCATTAGAAAGGTTGTGACCCACACTGCTCTAGAGCATAGGGTATCAGGCTGGGCGTGTGCCTTCCCTGGGGGAAACTGAATATTCTTAGAGGTCAGGGCACTGGGGCTGGCTGAACGGCAGAGGGGGAAGGGGTTTCCTGTGAAGAGGCCGTGTATGTTGTCAATTTGTTTTGTGTCTATGGTACCCTGGAGGAGACCTGTGACACTCCCAGACAGCAGTGCAGAACTCGGGTCTCCTTGGGGGCCAAACATACACATTTAGATAAGGGAGAATCGGAAGCGTTTCTTGAGGCAGACACGTCATCTTTCCTGATCCAGGAGTGGGTCCCCCAGGCCCTGAGTCTGGGGGATTCATGGCCCAGGAGGCCGTCTCACCCGAGTGAGTGCACGGTTGGTCCTCACTAAATGGAGAAGTGGGGAGCTGGCTCTTTCGGGTGCCTCAGAGAGCATGCGCCATTCCACGTTTATCTGTCTTGGCTCCCTGTCCGCATCTGTTTCTAATGCACAGGACGTTTTTCTATTAAAAAAAAAGTGACCCAGTGATCATTTGAATAATCATATAATTTATGGAATTATATGATCGGAAGTTTGGCAGGCTGCTAATATATTCATTTTCTATTCCCTTTATTTTCCTTCAAGTTATTCCAGGCAAAGCATGAAGGAGAGAGAAATGAGAGCAAGAAGAAGGGAGAAGGAGAATAGGAGGAAGAAAGGGTGATGATGGTGATGATGGTGGCGATGCTAGTGGTGGTGGATGATGATGGTAATGATGATGATGGTGATGGTGATGATGATGGTGATGGTGGTGGTGATGATGATGATGGTTTCCCGGAATTACAGAAAGAAGGAATTACAGACTGACCTGTCCATACCTCCTGCCCTGACAGACAGAGAGGGGGTCAGAGTATTTTAATTACAATTGTTCTGTGCTCCGTACGATGGGAGTAGGTTCAGAATACTGCACACAGTGGGGGTGGTATATTTTCACCAGTTCCAGCGAGTCTCCCTTGCAGTCCAAGGATGCTCCTGAGAGGGAGGGCTGAGCTGACTTCCTGAGCGGGAAGGGGCCTCCATGGACTCTGGAGCTGCCACAGTGCAGCAGTGCGACCTGGAGGAAGCCACTTTGTCTTTCTGAGCCTCGTATTTCTTACCTGAGGAAGTAGAAACACATGATCTGACAGGTTATTATAAAGGTCAAACGAGATGAGATCTAGGGGGAGCTGCTTGAAAATTATGGCTCAGATAAATTCTGTGATTTATGCCAATCTGACTAGGGGACAGAGGAGGCGGAAGCTTCAGGTGACAAAATGAATGAATCTGGGGGAGGGACAGGCACAAATTCCCTGTGTCGCTCTGTGGCTTTGCTTCCGGAGGGCCCTAATGGAAGATAACAGTCAGGCAGACATTCAGACAGTCGCTTCTAATGTTCACAGAGAAATGGAAAGAAAGACCAGGTGTGTGGCCTAGCCAGTGTCATGATATAGATACACACTGTTTTCCTCCCAACGGTGACTACAACATAGTTCGTGTAGTTAGTATGTGTGCATGTGTGGCTCAGACGCAAAGGCTGTGTGTGGTTTACACAAACATACCCAGGAGAGCGTGTTCGTGGCTGCCCGAGAACAGCCTGAGCAGCGAGGAGAGAGCAAAATCACGGCAGCTGGAGACGACTTTCAGGCAGCCCTTAGGGCGCCTAAACAGAGGCACTTCATTGCCCCCGGAGGGCTGGGAGTGTGGAAGAGTTTGACCACAGGCTGCAGCTCTGATGTTTGTAAGACAGAAAACCAAGTCAGACTGAAGGCTGCCCTGGGGCAGCCGCAGCTCTTCTGACTTCTGTGGATAAGTCTTACCTTAAGGTGAAGTTGGCTACGAATTCCCTCCCCTTGTTTATCTCTGTTGACAGTGTGGGCAGCTGGAGTAACGGGCACGGAAGTGGCAGAAATCAGTGTCTGTGACTCACGAGGTTCTTGTCAGCCTCTGCTGAGAAATAGAGGGATTTTGATTTTACTCTGCATGTGACCTTGCTCGGGCTCCCTCAAGAAGTTGTCAAGACAGGTTGCTGAAAACAAGACTCTGCCAACCAAAGATCCTAGCATTCTCAAGGCTTAGGTGTGCGGCCCACATCCATAGGGGCTATCTCAGAGTCAGGCGTAGGTGTACCGCCCACATCTGCAGGGGCTATCTCAGAGGCAAGCCTTGTGTTTTCCCCTCAAATTCAGCGGCTCATCAGCCACTGTATTCTTATTTTCATCCTTTGCCCTTGCTCCCTGTTTTGTGGGAAGAACGGTACAGGCTTCCTTCTGCTCTGGCTGGCTCCACACCTACCATTGTAGTGGAAGCAGGAAGGGGCATGCAGAGACTTTATTCTTCCTGGCCCCAGCGAGTCTAGGCCGAGGTCAGTACAAACTATTCAGACTAATGCAGTTGTAGTGAGTCTTGTGAGTCTGTTTTCAGATCGAGCCAACCCCCCTTAGCACCAGCAGTTTTTATCCCAGGAGTCTTTGTCTAAGTACTCTTTTCTTTCTCAGGGACCTCTGTGGGCCGTACGTGCCATCTGGATGTGTTAGTTAGATGTTAGGTCACTTGAACTGGTCATGTGCACTTTCTGGAACGGAGAGCACTGCCAATTTCTCTCATAGATGGTACTAAGGACCCTTGTGGCTGCTGCCCTGGTGCCAGTGGCTGCCTGGTCCCTCCATGCTTAGGCAACCTCTCAGGCTTGCCTTCTCTTCTTTCTTTTCCCCTTTCCCTCTTGTCTTCAAAGAGCTTTACAGTAGCCATTTTATATGCCTCAAAGCTGAAGACAGTACTTACATACACAGCAGGTGTCCATTAGTAGCGTGCTGGGTACAAAGTTAGAACTACCTCGCTTGCTAAGGTGAGGCCTCGCACCAGGAGGGCCATACAGAGCCCCGGTGTACCCTGGTTTAGCCATGACCTAAGAGCAGACTCCTGAACACACAGTGAAGATCAACTCAGACCACTTCCTGGGAGCAGAGAAAGCCCCGGGGCTATAGCCTCCTTTAGAGAAAAGAAGGGCAGGGAGGCCGCTGAAAACGCTCAATTGATTCTGGGAGTCACCTCAAAGATGTTCCAGTGTGAAAACAGAGGAGAGTTTAAAAAAGTGAACACACAGTCTGATGATTCTCTTTCTAGATAAACACGCCCGTACAATCTGCCAGCTTAAAAAAAAAAAAAATCCCAGGAGCCCCTCTTCTCCTGTCCTTGGCTCTGCCTAACCTAGAGTTAACCACTTTGATAGATCAGTCTCGCCTGGAATGTTACACGAACTCCATTGCAAGGCTTATATTTTTCTATTTGACATTTTTGTTCACCATCTGTTTAGGACAGCCGTCTCTATACTTGCATGGAGAAACAATACATTTCCATTGCCGTACGATATTCTAATATACCATCACATGATCTTTATCCGTTATCAGTGGCTTCAGTTTAAAGTGATTAGGAATAATGGTGGTGTGCACACGTTGTATGTTTATGCTCTTGGTATGCAAGCTTATTTTTGTTGAGTGTGTGGCTAGGAACGGCATAGTTGATTCACACTTTGTATCTCATATTTGCACTGCTTCAGAATAGGCTGCAAAAACAGTATCTCAAAGGATGCATTGTATGAGAGAATAAATAAATAAAACCTTTTAAAAATTAATGAAAAAAACCAACAATATTTCCACTTGCCAGAAACTAATTATTATAAAATACAATGAATGAATGAATGAATGAATCAATCAATCAATAAGAGAGAGGCGGTAACAAAGGGCTTGTTATGGTTTCATTTTCTGTGATATTTGCAACAATCCTTCTAATTTAAGTGATTCTGGTGAATGGCTTCTTTCTTTCTATTTATTTTGACTTGGTATCATGTAACGGTCCAGGCCAGCTTTGACCTTACTATGTGACCTTGAATTTCGGATCCCTTCTGTCCACTTCTGAGATTATAGGCATGAACCACTGCACCTGATTCAGGCTCAGTGCTTTGTAGAACAGAATTCTACCAAGTGAGTCACGTCCCCAGCCAAGGTGTGTAACTTTTGACTTTACAGTTTCTTGTGCTGATTAAATTGACCTCTTTACCTATGTTTGTCAGACAATCTCCTTTGCAAAGTGCATACCTGAGCGTCTACTTTATCTACTTTGTTTCATTTTTCCTCATGGAGATTATATATATATATATATATACATATATATATATGTATATGTATACACATACACACACATAATTGCAATTATCTCTGGGATAATTTTAAAGAGCAACCTACTTGTAGTGGCTCTCTAAAATGGAAAGCATTGGTGGATATTTATTGTCCAAAAGAAAAAGAAAAAAAGACTGGAGATGTAACCATGGCTCCTAGCACCACAAGAAAGCGTTATGCTTTTTGTCTGAAAAAAAAAAGTGGAACAGTTCCTGAATTAAGGTGAGTTTCAAAAGAAGAAACAAAAGGAAAGGGGAAAATTTGACAGAGAGTGCAGACTTGTGACAAGACTTGTGACAAGAGAGAGTGCAGACTTGTGACAAGAGAGAGTGCAGACTTGTGCTAAGATTTCGAGTGAGAAGGATCAGTGGTTGAGCAGATCTGATCCACGCATGACAGAGAGTCCAGTTCTGTCGCTGAATCTCTAGCTCCCGACTCTCCGGTCGCTTGTTCCATATTTTATTCCTAAAGAAGCTCCCCACGAAGGTCACAAGTTTCTCAAACATTATGCTTGATGAGTGACCTTGAGAAATTTATGCAGAGTGTCAAGCATTCCAGAAGGTAGGTGATATTATAGTCATTTTTAAAAATATACAATGATGAAGAATAAAGGCATAGAGTTAGTAAGAGAACCAGAACCTCAGATCCAGGCTGAACCAAGAGAGATGCCCACATTCCCTATGGTATCTCCCTGCAAATATAAGGCCAACCTCATACAGACCACAGGACCTTCTTCTATAATTCCAATAAATGCAACTTCTGGCCAAAGCAGGACTTGTGTTGCTCTCATCAGCGATTGGTAGAGGATGGAAAAGAAAAAAGACAGATAGGCCGTAGCGGCACTGAGTTATAAGACCTGAATTGAATTCAGAATTTTTCATGATGGCCAGTCAACTTTGGGAAAATTACAAACAAACTTAAATATCTATAGTTATAAAGAAGGGACAATGTATCCACCTTTACTGCAGAGACTTTGCAATGACAGGATAAAGGGCTCAGAATCACATTTTCAATAAATATCCAATTGCCCTTTCAAGAAGGAAGCTGTTATTAAAAGTTCACTGGATATCAGCCATCACACAGTGACCTCAGTGGATGGGATGGATCAGGAACAGGAAAAGGACATCCACCCTTCACTTTCTTAGTCAACATTCTACTTGAGTGTTTCATAAGAACAATACGAGAAAGAAATAAAGGAAGAAAAACAAGAAGGCAGAAGTTAAATTATTCCCATTTGCAGTTGATATGATTTTACACTTAAAAAAAAAAAACACCTTAAGGACTTCACCAATAAATTCCTCATTCGGATAAATGAGTTCTTCATAATAAGATATGAAGTCAGTATGCAAATTCCTTTTCTGCATACAAATAATGAAGATGCCAGGAAATAAATGAAGAAAACAATTCCACTCACAACAGAGCCATGAGAGACCAGGGAAGAAATGTAACCAAGGAGGAAAACAAACAAACAAACAAACAAACAAACCCATCACAACGAGAATTTTTAAACCTTGGAGGGAAAATGAAGGCATTTAAGGACGGACAGCATTTCATGCTTACAGATCGTCAGAGTTGGTGTTGTGAAAAATGACTTTAATAGCCAAAGTGGCCAACACATTCAACACAACACCCACCAGAATGCCAATGACGTTCTTCACAGAAGGAGAAAAACAAAAACAAAAACAAACCAAATTTTATATGAAGCCCCAAAGATGCAGAAGATGCAGAGAGACCTTCAGTGGAGAGAGCAATGCTTGAGCCGTCACAATGCCTACTGGCGATTTGCACCACAGAGCCAGAGTAAGGAAATGAATAAGATATTAACAGGGAAAAAGCTACACAGAGCAGGAGGACCCGGGACCCGTACATAAACCCACACACAGGCAGAACCATCGGATTTTTGGCAATTGTGTTAAAAGAATGAAAGAAAAGCCAACCTCTCCACAAATGTTGCTGATAAAACTGCAATCTTGTTGGGTATAGTGCTTCACGCTTTTAACCCCAGCACTGAGGAGGCAGAGGCAGGTGGATATCTATGAGTTTAAGGCCAGCCTACTCTACCTAGTAAGTTCCTGGCTAGGGGAAGCTAAACAGTGAGATCCTTTCTCGAAATAAAGCGATAAGAGAAAACAACAACAACAAGAAAAAACCCTTGAATATCTCCATGCAAAGGCAGAAACTACATCCATACCTTACCTCTTATACAAGATATAAAACATAGTAACTATCAGAGGGAACTATAGAGAAATGTTTGTAGATCTGGGCAAGGCAAAGACTTTTGGCTAAGAGTTGAGTCAAGCCCAGGAATATTTGAAAGAATCAGGAAACATGAGGGCGCAAGTAAGAAAGTGTTCATTTGTCAAAAGAGGCAGTTACACACGGAAGAGAAAGTCTCTATAGAGAGATTTTTCATTTATTTATTTATTTATTTATTTATTTATTTATTTATTTATTTTTTAACCAGATGCTGACCTGACAGGGGATAGTAGCTTGAATATACATATAACTAAAATCATTACTCTTCCCACACCCCCAACCAAACACCAATCACTCAGCCAACGAATGGGCAAAAATATTTGAACAAATAGTTC
Source organism: Mus minutoides (assembly GCA_902729485.2). Lineage (NCBI taxonomy): Eukaryota > Metazoa > Chordata > Mammalia > Rodentia > Muridae > Mus > Mus minutoides. The sequence goes on from CACVCL010021439.1 coordinate 41,731, forward strand.
CTGAAAGAGATAGGAATTGTCAAAAGTGTATGGAAAACTGTCCAGCATCCTTAAACATCAGAGAAATACAAATGCAGAATACAGAATACTACCCTATGCGGAGAGTCTGCCTTGCCCTGGTTGGAATGATTCTCATTAAAAAAAAAAAATCAAACAACAAATGCTGGTGAGGACTGGGGGAGAGAGGGGACTCTTAGACGTTGTGGGCGGGAATGTGAATCAGCACAGCAGTTGTGGAAATCAGTATAGAGGTGCCCCCAACCCCCCCGCCCTCCCAGACTAAGACCACAAGCACTGCATAGCCAAGCTCTCCCATCCCTGGGCATACACCAAAGGCATAGATACACAGAGACACTTGCTTACCCAGGCTTCTTGTCGACAGCATTCACAACTGGGGGGGCTCTGGAAACAGCCTTAGTGTCTGCTGACTTATGAATGGGTAGAGAAAGCGTGTTATTCAGCTATAAAGAACAAACCTGTAGGATTTTCAGGAAAGTGGACAGAAATGAAGGCCCTCCTGTTAAGTAAAACAAGCCATATGACTTGACCCCCCACCTTACTTAGTGACATCATCAAGGTGTTGACAACCATGTGATCTCACTAGCCTGTTAGTTAAAACGGTGGTAGCCATAAATCTTCCTGGTACCACTGAGACCTCTGGAGATCCTCTTACCCTTTGAATTTCCTGTGCCAAGGACATTCAGTCACTTTCCAGGCTCTCTCTCTCTCTCTCTCTCTCTCTCTCTCTCTCTCTCTCTCTCTGTTCTTTTTAAATATTTTTGGTTTTCACCCTCTTGGATGCTCGTGGGATCCTGGAAATAAGAGACCCAGGCAGGCCATGATAAAGTCACTGCATTTACTTTATCACTAGGGACCTAATATTAGACCTCAATTGTGGATTAAAAAAAAAGTTGATACATTGTTTTGCATGGTATGTTTACTGGTTTCTAAAGGTGACTAAGATTTTCCCCAGCCCATCAGCACTAGACATCAACCAGTGGGAGCTAGTACTCTGGGCTGGGTAGACCCCGAAGCTCATGTTAGTGTGTAGCTGCTGAGGCCAAGTCTCCAGAGAACACCAACCCCAAACCTGAAGTGTACATTGCTAGACAAGCTGTGGCCAGCATGCAGGGTCAGTCTGCTTAGGCTAGAGGCTGGGGGTGCGGCTCCTCTGGGTCCTAATGCCTGACATTTCCGTCTGGTATCTCCAAGCCTGCTTTTCTCAAGCTGAGATGGAATATTCTTTCTTTCACTGCTGCCTGTTCTTATTTCTGCCCCACTTAGCGCAGGGCAACCATGTTTTTATTTTTACTTCCCAACTATAGAGACATAGTTGGGCTAAGGAAAAAAAAAAAAAAAGAAGAGGTTGATGTCATCTCTTTCCAAGTTCTTTTAGATGTTATTGTTTTTCTATGTTCTCTATTCTCTAGATTATGGGTACTTAATCCAAAGTTACATGAAGTAAATTATAATATGGCCCTCCTAATCCAACGCATCCTGACAGCCCTTTCAAATAGAGAATTCACTCTGAGTTCTTATTGTGTTTGCTTCGTACTTAGACTGGCAAACATGGCAGGGACTGACAAATTATAAACTGGAGGGCAAGGGTCAAAGAGAAGGTTTAAGGGGACATTGGAGGCTCAAGTCACCAGGAAGACAAACAAAGAAACAGAAAAAAAATAGTAAGTGGTCTCAACCTAAAGCAGGCCAGTCCATACGTCTTGCTACGGATTGTGATTGTGAACACCTAACTTATAGAATTATTAGAAGTCAGGTGACATGTGAGACTTATTTACTCCAGAGGACTCTTTTCAGTGATGGATCCTGAACAGATAGGATATGACTGATCAAGCAAAATGCAGAGAGAATCCATCATCAGCCAGACTAAATGTAGAAAGAATTCACTAAAGGCGTAGGGTATTACAGAGTTGTATCAATAAAGATGAATAATTCAAACAGGCCCCCTCCTTTATGGCTGCCAATGAAGAAGCAGAGGATGAAGGTGCCCAGGACCAAATGGGTAAAAGAAGTCGCTAATACCACAGATGACCCCTTCTCTCATTAACAAAGAATCAAGGTCTAGGAAAGTCTCCATAGGATGCGCTGGAGAGGAAGATAAAGTCTGGAAGATGTTCCAATATATTGTCTTCTGTCTTATAGATAGGTAGACATTAGCCTATGCTCCCCTAGACTATGTACTTACCCATTAGCCTCTCTCAGATCCCCAGGACTGAGGAAAGGAACAGGTGCTATTTTTCTGCATTCAAGCTTAGACTAGTTGCTTATGGGGAAAAAGTGACCTCTATTGGAAAAATATCGATAAGAGCAACCCATTGTCCTACAGCTTGGTCTCTCTGTAGTATGGAGGATATTTATTAAGCCTTTTAGGTTGCCTTCATTTTACAGACACAAACTCATCAATCATTGGTGCCATATAAGCAGTTGGTCATGTCTGGTCTAGCCAGCGAGGGTCCCAGGTTAGATACTGGTAAAGGCAGATAGCTCTGTTGTCTTGAACTCCCTTGATCATGGGTGCTGACAATCACTCAGCCATGAGCCTACATAGTGCTATCAGAGGGTATCCCTTCAAAATCAATTGTTCTGTCTCTTACAGGACTCCACAAGGAAGAACACGCTTCCTATCCTTTGTCGGTTCTTCTCCCCAGCACACAGATCATAAGACACATTTGGACAAATCTAGACAGGTTATAGGGAGGACAGGTGCTGTGGTTCCAGCAGGTTATCACTGGACTCTGGTTAGCACATCTCCTGTCCAGTAAGGACCACTCTGCTCAGCTGGACTGAGAAGCAAATGTCTTCTGTGTAGACACTATACAGAATAATAGCTTCCATGTGCTATTATTAGAGGTCACTGGGAAGCTGGCTTTGTTTCTCCTGATTCTGATACAACACGCTTATCTCAAAATGTCCCTCAAAGCCCCCCATTCTGAGTTGGGATGCTCCTCTGATTCTGTGACAGGGAGAAAGGACAGTAAGAGGAGAGCAGTGTAGTAAAGGAATTGCATTTTTTAAGGGTGGTTGAAGGGCAGGAGGAGGATTGGGTTGGGGGAGGGGGAGGTGAGGTGGTAGGGAGGACTCAGAAGAGAGGAGGGAGGGAAACTGTGCTAGGGATGTAATATACGGAAATACATGATAAATACATATAATAATAAATGAATATGTATTTATTGACTTGGAGATGATGACAATGTATTGTGAAGTATAGATATTATTTTAAAATGTTGTTTACTAAGATCTGTTAATAGGAAAATGTGAGTGAATATTAGGGAGAAGTACAAAGTATGTATTTTTTTTTTAAGATTTATTTACTTTTTAAAGTACACTATAACTGTCTTCGGAAACACTGGAAGAGGGCATCAGATCTCATCATAGATGGTTGTGAGCCACCATGTGGTTGCTGAGAACCGAATTCAGGACCTCTAGAAGAGCACTCAGTGCTCTTAACCACTGAGCCATCTCTCCAGCCCTGCAAATTACATATTAATATATAATATATATTTATATATATATTATGTAACACATAAAAAAGGAGAGTGGATGGAGGGCAAATTTCCAAGAGCAATTGTTACTGCTTACCTCATGATAGAAGAATGACCACAATAAGGCAGCTGAGATGTTCATCCATAGAGAAGACAGAGAAGACCCTCCATCTCCATCTCCATCTCCATCTTCATCTCCATCTCCATCCCCATCCCCATCCCCATCTCCATCTCCATCTCCATCCCTATCCCCATCCCCATCCCCATCCCCATCTCCATCCCCATCCCCATCCCCATCTCCATCCCATCCCCATCCCCATCCCCATCTCCATCTCCATCCCCATCCCTATCTCCATCCCCATCCCCATCTCCATCCCCATCCCCATCCCCATCCCCATCTCCATCTCCATCTCCATCTCCATCTCCATCTCCATCTCCATCCCCATCCCCATCTCCATCCCCATCTCTATCTCCATCCCCATCCCCATCCCCATCCCCATCTCCATCTCCATCTCCATCTTCATCACCATCACCACTGTCACCATCATCATCATCAACAAACTTCAAGCAGTAACTCCATCATCCATCTCTTACCAGGGTTTCCTTGGTTGATCTCTGCTGTTTTTAGTTGATACAGCTGTGTATCTGCTGCTTCTATCTGCTGCCCACAATCACTCAAAACCAAAAGCAGCAGCTTACTCTCTGGATTGTACTTAAAAGGAGTTCTGACTGTCTTGGGTGTTGTTTAAAGTTTACTTGGGAACTCACTAGGCTAATACTTTAGCAGAATCTACGTGGCCAATATTAATTATTTGATGCTATGCATGTAGTTTGGATTAAACTCTTTTTTTTTTTTATTAAGATGGTGTTGCATGACACTGTCTTCTAAGTCAACTGCCTTCTCCTGACTTCAGCTATGTGTGTTTGTCTGTCTGTCTGTCTGTCTGTCTGTCTGTAAAAGATTACCATGCAGTTGGGCTTTTAGACTACTAATGTTCCTTCTCAGAAGGAGGGCGTGGGCAGGGTAATTGGACCTCACCGCAGCCGCCCCTCTAAGCCAGAAATACTCAATTCTGCCCTCATTGTGTGTGGTCTTGAGATCTTGTGGAGGAGCTAGAGAATGCAGGTTGGGGGAAACTGGGGAAAAGGGGCTTTACCTATGTGGCTATGGAGACACTATTCTCCACGCTGAGTGAAGACTCTATGTATCTGCTTTTACATCTTCTGTGCTCCCCTCAATAGCCCTTTACCCATGTTCTGCAAATAAGCCCAATAAATTTGCTGGTTCTTTGGGGCAAACACTTGGCAGAATTGACTATTACTTCGTCACTGAGGCCGTATGAGGGAGAATATCCATGCTTAGTACTCTCCACAAAAATCAGTCACAACAAATGACAAAAATAACGATTTATATATGAAGATTAAGATGGTTGGATGTCCCTGGAATGGGGAAGAAATCTGGAAATCTTATACTAGTTACAAATGTCTGAGTAAATTATTTAAGATGTGTAAAAGACAAGACTTAGAGATGGTATGTATGATCTTAAAATTTCCGAGATCAAAAGTCAATCAAACCTCTGCTTAAGGCAATGGAGCTATTGTCCTGCTCTTGGTTACAATTAAGTCTGACTTAAAGAATAAAGGTTTGTATCCAATCAAAGTTTACTTAAAAGATTGAATTTTGCCCAACCTTTATCTAAATACTGCACAGTGGTCCTGATGGGTATAACTGACCTTCTAGGTACTCAACAAGATGTTGAGACTCTACTACTGTGGACAGAGATATTTAGAGGAACACTATTTTGACCTTTGCTCTCCAAAGTCAATGAGGTCTTGTAGGGGGGTCTGTGGGAATAGCTCTCAAGATCTCCTGTAACTGTGGAAAGTCGCCTGGTTCCTTGTTTAGGGAGGCCATGGAGCCCACATTGCCTGGGTTCTCACTGGTGTCCAGTCTGGTGTCCAGACGGACTGGTCAACACAGAGGGAAAACTTCCTCAGCACCTCCTGAGAGGCCATGGTCAAGAAAGGCCTTTGACTAATCCTCACACAGATGGAGCAAGAGAAAGATCATAAGAGAGAGGCTAGGGGATCCAGAGGTTCTTCTCACGTCCAAGTGACTCCTAAAGAGCAAATCCCCAACTAACTTTGACAAAAAAGGGAAAGATTAATTTTGTTCATTTTCATACTGTGAAACACCCAACAGAAAAGTTTAGCCAAAGATTAAAATGATTGGCATATATACATATACATATACATATACATATACATATACATATACATATACATATACATATACATATACATATACAAATGGTTCTATCGTCCTGAGTATTACATGCCCCAGATGTGAATCTTAAATCCATTTGAGATGTTATTTGGGCACTCTTTCTTTTTCACTAATGACTTTCTTCTTGATAAGCAAAATGCTACTCAGAGATAAGACTCTAAGCCAGTGGTTCTCAACCTTCCTAACGCTGTAACCCTGGAACACAGCTCCTCAGATTGTGGTGACCCCCAACCATGAAATTATTATTTTTTTCTACTTTATAACTGTATTGTTGCTACTGTCATGCATCACAATGTAAGTATGTGTGTTTTCCTATGATCTTTGGGGGTCAGGACCAGGACCACCAGGCTGAGAACTATTGTTCTAATGCCTCCCCTTACCATGTGGCTGCTGGCCTTTGTGCCAGCTTAGGTAGAAGCAGTGTGACTCTTTTTCTTATCTCCTCCATTCTTCTTCTCTAGGCAGCTGCTGGGATTCACTGCTTTCCTGCTCTGTTCTTTTAAATTCTGGTAAAAATGTCCTTAAACTTTCTATTGAGTCCTTTCTTAAATTCTTTTGTCAACAAGACTAAGAATTCCAAGAGGGGACCCCGACTTCCCGTGTATCACTCACACACAGATGTCACTTTTGTGAGTCTGTAGATTAAAACTGCCTTTGCAGAGAACATACTGGAGTGCTTAGTAAAAGTTAATAAACTTATTTCATAATTCAGTGGATCTACTCTTGGGTAAATATTTAAAAAATGCTTGAAAATTTTATTATTTATTTCTATGTGTCTTGGAGTTTTCCCTGCAGGTACATATGTGTTTCACGTGCACAAGTGCAGTTCCCATGGAGACCGGAGGAGGTGGTGCTTCGCCTGGGATTTGAGTTACAATCATTGGGATTCCATGTGGTTGCTGGGAATTGAACCCATGTCCTCTGGAAGAACAGCCACTGCTGTTAACTACTGAGCTATCTCTCCAACCCCTTAAAAGTTCTTTTCAAAATACATTGAGGGTGGCTCGGACGAGGCTGCTTAGTGTTGCAATGTCTGCTTTCTGAGCTGTTGGAGGCTATTTAGGCGCTTATCGTAGAGAAACGAGCAAACAAAGTGTGGTGCCTATAAAGCGCTAAGCTTGAAGCAGGGGCTGCACATAGCGACATGGAGAGATTACCAGACCATGATACTGACTGGCAAAAGCAAGGCAAATGAGAAAACTGTTCCAAGAACATCCAATAATTGTACACACTAAATAACACTTTTTGTCTTAGAAGGATACAGGCACAGAAATGAGTATTAAGCATGGGATGAACTTGTATGGAAGGATGCCCGTGCACATTGGGATGGGAAACCTGGCGAACATAAGCCTTTTACCTGAGGCGACTAAAGGCTTCCTTCTCTTAGAGAGAGCAGTGTTTTAAAGATTGTACCCCCTAGATGCAGATTTTGGTACATCTGTCAATGAGTAAGAAAGTAGATTTATTCAGTAAGTCAGTAAAAATCTATTCATCAGATGCGGTTTGCCAAGCACTTTTCTAGGTACCAGGAATGGCAGAGAGAAGGAAACAGCAACCTACATACTCCGAAGAAGCGCGCACTGAAAACTAGAAAGCTGGGCACAAACTTACTAGAGACGAGTTTTGAGCTCATTAAACTGATGCTCTGAAATGTGGCAAAATCGACCCAGAGAAACAATGTAAGAGCTGGATTTGCAAATAGGACGAATACTTAGAATCACCGGTATTAATAACTATCATCTTAATTAAAATATAGTGCTATATAGCTACCTATTTAAGATTAAACACAAGAGTGGATAGCCTCCCAATTTACTTGGCCTGGTTTCAATAGAGTAAAAATATCAGTCATGGATTAATTATAGTGTCATGAAAGTATGAGTTGGAAATCCTTTTCCTTACTTTTTCCTTCACTCCCCAATCAAGCCACTAGAAAACACCTACCTACTACAAGCTATTGCATGACTTTACAGCAATTATCTCTATTTTACCAATGGTGGTAAATTATTTAAAACCACAATTCTACATTTTCATTTAGTATGATTTTTTAACAGTTCCCTCCTAAGGGTATATAACATTGCTATAGTCAGAGTTACAAAGATGAAAGACGCAGACTCTTCTCCAAAACATATAATTCAATGCTGTCAAAATTTATCTTTCAATGGGAATAAATTTATTTATGGTTGTTAGTTTCCCAGACCAACCAACAAAAGCCCATGTAACCTACAGAATTACCTTAGGTTGAGTGCTTGTATTATCACACAAGAGTCTGGTCAAAGATCACCCACCGTACTTCATACACTAGACAATCAGACATGGGAAATTGCCTTTTTTTTTGTCTTGGGATCATAAAAAAGCCCCTACAATGTCTATCACTTGCTTAAGATTCTTCTAATTTATAAAAATTATTTCTTAAAATGAAAAACAAACATGGCATATATTTATAACATGGTGTTCTGACTATGCAGGTACTGTGTGGAATGGCTAAGAGGTGCTATTATCAGGATTAACCAATGTGTTAATGTTTTCTTCTGGCAAGTAAACTTGAAATCTATGTCGTAAACAATCTTCAAGCCTCTAATATAGTGTTAACAACTGAAGTCCACTGTCGTACAGCAGAGCTCTTGAGCACACTCTCCTCTATTTGCGATTTTAGGCTCTTTGAGTGACTTCCCAACCTTTTCGGTCCCTGACGGCCACCTTTCTACTTTCTGCATTTATGAACTCAATGTTTTAATCTTTTTATTAAAATATTCACACAATCAATGTTTGTGCATGTCTGTTTTACCCACATGTATGTCTGCGCACCAAGTGCTGCCTGGTGCTTGTGGGGCAGGGGGCAGGAGAGGGTGTCAGATGTCCTGGCACAGGAGCCCGGATGGTTGTGAGCCACCATGTGAGTGCTAGGAATTAGACCCAGATCCTCTGGAAGTGTAGCAAATGCTCTTAACCACACGCAGACATCTCTATCTCCAGCCCCAACGTTAGTGCTTTTAGATTCCACATAGAATGATGCCGTCACTCACTGCCACCTCCCCTTGGCATCTTTCTGCCAAGGATACACCAAAAAGCAAGAATCCTCAGACTGCTTTCACTCTTCAAGTCTGCCCCTCTCAATAGATCAAGATTCTCCAGTAACCTGAGCCCTCTCTCCAGTGTCCCTCTAACACTTTTGATCTCATTTAGCTGAGGGGAGAAAAATCTCACAAAGTGATTTTCATGACTTCGCATTCTAGTCCAGATGTAGGCATTTGTGTGTCAGTCTGGGGTAGGCATCTGCCCCCTGCTGCTTAGGAAGGACTTTCCTAGTCTAGTTGTAAGGTGTTATATCTGGGATTCAATGTACATACAATGAATTCAAGTCGACATGCAATCAGTCCCAGTATTTTGTAAATTCTCTTCTTCAAATATCCATCTATATAATACAAGTTACTGTAAGGTCATTTAAAAATAATATTTTGAGACTTATGTTTGCACAAGTAAAATTTCAGAGCGAATTAGCAGATGTATAGTATTATTTTATTTAAAAACATCTATGCTTAAAATGTCTACTAGACTGTGTACTACTGATATTTCCAAACTTAAATTGACATTGGCTATGATTTCAACCTTTATATTTGCACCTACCATAACTGCGTGCTCACTTAAAAACAGTCTCTGAACAAGAACATTCTGTGGGAATGGGAGCTGTGAAGAAAGCCAACATTCTTACTTTTTTTTTTTTAAAGCTAGTTATAGTTTAGGATTCCATATATTATTTTAAAAATTGAAATAATCTCCAAGTTTTCATTATGGCTTATTTCAAAGCACAGAATATAGGACACGGGTCTTTTATTTCTGGTCACTTCTAAAGAGATAAGAATCTATGAAGTTGGTGGGAAAATGAGTCCGTGACCAAAATGCTGACTCAATAGCTACGGGAGATCAAAGGCTGCTCTACTCAATCAGAATTTACTACTGCAAAGCCATTGCTTTCTTTGAAAACCATGTAGAGTTTAGAAGATTTCTGGGATTTGTGGGCAAAAGCACCTTCTTGGCCCTCACAGTGACGTTTTAGGGAAGACTTCCCATCTCAAGGTGGGAAGGCTTGGAGGTGGTGCCTCCTATGGTGGTTAGGTACTTCTCAGAAGACAGGACTGGAAATTAGATAATGTCTGATGTCATATTGTTCACAATACCAAAAAACCCCCGGTGCCCTGATGGCTATAAAAGCAGCAACTTCTGCCTCTTCCATCACAAGCAGATACACCTAAACAGGTAAGCACTCAGACCGCTACAGAGAATTATCTGCTTGGTGCCATGCTCCCCGATGAGCGTGTTCCCCTGATGTTTTGCCTTTTGCTCTCTCGCTAACAGGTTCTCCTTCCAGTTATCAACTGTTGACACTTGTGCGATCTGTGATGGCTGTCCTGCAGAAATCTATGAGCTTTTCCCTTATGGGGACTTTGGCTGCCAGCTGCCTGCTTCTTATTGCCCTGTGGGCCCAGGAGGCAGATTCGCTGCCCATCAACACCCGGTGCAAGCTTGAGGTGTCCAACTTCCAGCAGCCGTACATCGTCAACCGCACCTTTATGCTGGCCAAGGAGGTACAGCTACATCTCTCTTTCTCTCCATACCTACTTAGGACTCAAGTAGCCCTTGCCATTTTCTTTGAAGCACTTGCAAACTCTTTAGGGGCACTTTATCTCCGTAGGTCTCTCTACCTATGTTTTCTGTCTCTTTAGAGACCCTTTAAGGACTGGATCTTTTTTATTTCTATTTCAAGGTCTCAGGACCATTTCCTATTTTGGCCTTCAGGATGCATATTCTGAATTTTGTCTACAGAGGCGCATTTAGAAAGCCACCCATTACTGCAATACTTTCCATCTCTCTCTCCTCTCTTCTGAACTCATACTCTCTTGGCTGCTCCTGAGACCCACTGCAGACATACATCTCTACTTACAGGTTTTTCTTCCATCTCCTTGTCATCCAGGCACTTAGCATTTTCTTTCTTTCAGGCCAGCCTTGCAGATAACAACACAGATGTCCGGCTCATCGGGGAGAAACTGTTCCGAGGAGTCAGTGTAAGTCCTCACCGTGACAAGCAGGGCTAGCTGGGGAGCTGGTGGATCCTCTGGGTGGTCTGTAGTATGACCCCTGCTGTTTCTTGTCTACCTGCAGGCTAAGGATCAGTGCTACCTGATGAAGCAGGTGCTCAACTTCACCCTGGAAGATGTTCTGCTCCCCCAGTCAGACAGATTCCAGCCCTACATGCAGGAGGTGGTACCTTTCCTGACCAAACTCAGCAATCAGCTCAGCCCCTGTGTAAGTCTGGCTCTGTCTACCTATGCTCCTCTCTTCCTCTTCTATTCCAGTAAGAACCTGTGGTCCTGCCCTCTCTCTCTTCACGAGAGTGAGAAAGGCCTCAGCAACACCGCCATCAGAGGCCATTTGAAATAGGTCACAAAGGCTTTGGTTTCAATTGAGTAATACTTTGAGTTTGTATGAGTGAAGCCTTATTGTTTTACCCATGGAAAGAAAGCAACTCAAACTCTGTAGGATGAGAAAGATGTTGGCAACGATAAAAGGTCTAGATAGAGAAACAGATCTGCTGAGTACAGTACTTATGGGGGAGGTGGAGATCTACTGAGTACAAGTACTTGTAGAAAGGGAGATCTACTGAGTACAAGTACTTGTGGGGGAGGGAATGGATCAGAGCAAAAGTTGAAGGGAAAGAGGAAGATGGAGAGGCCTCATGGTTGGGGGTGTGAAAGGTCACTCCTTGTCCATGTGACAGAAAGTTAAGAAAAATCAGTGTGTGAGTTTGATGTCTTCAGACACCCCAACTATGAAACATATCCATGAGGAGCGGGTAGACTGCGGAAGAATTGGCATTTAGGGAAGGTGAGTCTTTTCACACGAGAAACTTCATGCTCATCTCTTGTGCTACACTCTCACCTTTGATGAGGTTCAGCTCAGGTTTCGTTTCTACCATTCTTGCTATCAGTGGAAACTTCAGTAGGATTCCCCAAAGACGAGGACAGCTCTTCTGTAAGGGAGGGACCTGGATTTCAGTGTCCCAGAGAACGAAAGAGCTCAGAGAATCTAGGTCAACGTGAAATCTAGGTCACTGCGGGCAAAAATGACTGAACGCCTCGATTCCAGGTGAACAGTCATGTGCCTCAGATATACTGAGGTATTGGGCTTCCACCGGATAAGATTCTGTTAGTGAGTCTGCTTTTATTTTGCAGCACATCAGCGGTGACGACCAGAACATCCAGAAGAATGTCAGAAGGCTGAAGGAGACAGTGAAAAAGGTACTATTGGCAAGCCACAATACTAAGCCATTCAATAGGAGACGCGGGGGTTTCTTTCTCTGCTTCCCAGGTCCTTCTATTTTGTAACATTCTATTTGACTTGTCTACTGTCTGGTCCATTACACCCTTAGCTGCACCTGCATCTAGCTGGGTCTACAGATCTTTCCATCTGTGTCTAAATTTGTAAGTCATAAATTCCGGAGCTAGCAGAAAACTTAGCTCAGCACGTGCTTGGAGGACAGCTTGTGACAGAGCCAATGCTGGAAGACAGCGTCCCTGATTCCCAGCTTGGCACTTGCCCAGCGGCCATGTGTAATTACTTTAGCTTGATTAATTATTTGGGAAAGCCAGTCCCCACCGACCTACATAATCTGAAGAAGCATGCATTGAAAACTAGAAAGTTGGGCACAAACTTACTAGAGATGATTTTTTGAGCTCATTAAACTGATGCTCTGAAATGTGGCAAAATCGACCCAGAGAAACAACGTAAGAGCTGGATTTGCAAATAGGACGAATACTTAGAATCACGGGTATTAATAACTATCATCTTAATTAAAATATAGTGCTATATAGCTACCTATTTAAGATTAAACACAAGAGTGGATAGCCTCCCAATTTACTTGGCCTGGTTTCAATAGAGTAAAAATATCAGTCATGGATTAATTATAGTGTCGTGAAAGTATGAGATGGAAATCCTTTCCCTTACTTTTTACCTTCATTTCTTAGTTTTTTTTTTCCTTCACTCTCCAATCAAGCCACTAGTAAGCACCTATCTACTACAAGCGATTGCATGACTTTACAGCAAACAACATCGCTGTGTGACCTCTTTGGGGAAGGGAACAGGATGGCAGGAGGCTCAGGCTAGCAAGTCTGACTCACCCTAAAGCCAGAGGCATGGTTGACAGCAGAGAAAGTGAGGCTCTTCTCAAGTGGGTGAGCTTAAGTACTCAGAAACAGGAAGGCTCTGGTTGATGGAATTATCAGTAATATAGCTACCCTTATCTCCTTCTTCCATCGAACCTAAATCGTCTCTTCTTCTCCTGTGTAGTCTGATAAACACACCTGTTTTCTTTTGAGTGTTCATGGCTTTGTAGATTTTCAGTGCTTTGCCAGTTCTTGCTAGAGGGTTTGTTACCTCGATACCTGGGCTTGGATGTTAGCATGCCAAAGGCACACACTTCTGAGTGCCTGTGTAAAAGGTTATTATTCATTTACTTTGTCTTTGGAAAGGTGTGTGTGAGGAAGATCTCACAGGAGATGTGTTCTCTGTAGGAAAACTTTTTTTTTTTCCTTAAAAGTCTATATTCTACTTTCAGTCAACTTCGACTTTTACACCATGCTACCACATGGACGAGTGTTTAGGCTCACTCTCGTGGCTCTCAGAAAAGCATCATTAGGGCAAGGAATGCAGGGAAACTGGTCAGAGCTCCCCAACACCGGAGGACCACCACAGGCATTAAGGAGGAACAGTCGAGGGTAGGCTCATGTAATAGAATGGAACAGAGCCAGGGAAGATAAGCTACAAAGTTTCACAGGGTCGGGAGTCGTAAAGATACAACATAGCTGCTTGGGCTTCATAACAAAGGAAGTCTGGGAAGGCAGCAGGCAAGAGGAAAACTGGAAGGGAAAGAACAGGGTGTAGAGGATTTGAAAAGCGACAAATCGTCCACGAGACGATTTTTCTTGGAGCAATCTAGAACAAGGGAAATGGATTAGGTGGATTGCAGAGGGACTTGCTTTGCCATTTGAATCTGGGTTTCTGTCTCTCCATTGAGGTTGAGAGCTCACCCTTTTTACCCTCGAATGGAGGAGGAATGAAGGGGTGTTTTGACTCCTACCTGGAGTTTTACTAGTTTAAGCAATGGAACAAACACTCGGAACCTCCTCTTAACAAAAATGGAAACCTGTTGTTTGTCTCGTTTGTTCTTTTGTTAAGAAAGCCAGCACAGGTAATGACCGACCACGTGGGTCCATATGTGGGTCTTTGAGTCCAGGCTTTTGAGTTGGTGCTCATCAATAGTTGATCATGGTCAAGTGGCGGGCTGCCTGTCAGGTCGAGCCCTGCTGGCTCAGCACGTAATGTCTCCAGGTCTCAGGATGGCTTCCTGATGCTTAGCATGGTTAGGTGTTGAGTAAACCTTTTTTTTTTCCAAACCCCACTAAAATTTAATTGACAAATGACTGTGTAATTTGTGGGATACAGTGTGATAATTGATCTACGTGTGCATTGTGCAAGGTTCAACAAGGTGGCCCATCAACAGCTTTGTGGGTGTGAAATGCAAGTAATATAGATAGATGCCTGTGGTGTCCTCAGGTCAGAAAGGCATGATTTTAAGGTCTTTGGCAAACCATATTATATTCATGCTAAAAATGCATTATGTTGATTATTAATCTTTCAGAGAAGGCTGATACTTGGTTTTGGTGCTCAGCAAGCGAATGTCACCATCTCTTTCTAACTAGTACCACCTTAGAAAATGCTATACTTGCTCAAATTGGTTTGTGTTCTTATTTTCATAGCTTGGAGAGAGCGGAGAGATCAAAGCGATTGGGGAGCTGGATCTGCTGTTTATGTCTCTGAGAAACGCTTGCGTCTGAGCGAGAGAAGCTAGAACACGAGTAACTGGTCCTTCCTGCCTTCTAAAACGAACAATAAGATTCCCGAATGGACTTTTTTACTAAAGGAAAGTGAGAAGCTAAACTCCACTGTCATTAGAAGATTTCACGTGAAACCTGGCTCAGTTGAAAATGAAAATAATGTCAAGTTGTCCATGAGACCAGAGGTAGACTTGCTAACCACAAAGATTCAGTGACAATATTTTATTGTCACTGATGATACAACAGAAAAAATGATGTACTTTAAAAAATTGTTTATTCCCACAAAGGAGATTACTTCTCATTCCTTTAGAAAAAAGCCTATGTAACTTCATTTCCATAACCAATACTTTATATATCTAAGTTTATTTATTATAAGTATACATTTTATTTATATCAGTTTATTAATATTGATTTATTTATAGAAACATTTGATATTGATATTTGAGTATAAGGTAAATAATATTTATGACAATAACTATGGAAACAAGATATCTTAGGCTTTAATAAACACATGAATATCATAAATCTTCTGTCTTGTAATTTTTCTCCCTTTAATATCAACAATATCATCATCGTCATCGTTACCCAATCATTCTCATGACTTCATGCCTGATCCATAAAAATTAGGTAGTTATAGTATTATACTGTTAAAGTTTGTCCCTGGAGGCCTGTGGTTTTGTGTGTATGTGTGTGTGTGTGTGTGTGTGGCCATGCATGTGAAAGCTAGAGATGGATATTAGGTGTTCTGCTCTATCATTCTTTGCCTTATTATTTGAGACAGTGTCTGTCACTGAACCTGGAGCTAGGCTGGCCAACAAGCTCTATTAATTTTTTTTAAAGATTTATTTATTATGTTTATATGAGTACACTGTAGCTGTGAGCCACCATGTGGTTGTTGGGAATTGAACTCAGGACCTCTGGAAGAGCAGTCAGTGCTTGTAACTGCTGAGCCATCTCTCCAGCCCACTCTATTAATTCTTTGATCATTGTGCCCTACCTCATGAAGCTTACAGCCTTGTGTGGCCACACTTGGTTTTTTTATACAGATGCTGGGGAATCAAACTCAGAACCTCATACATTTACACTAAACACTTTTACTCTCTGAATTATCTCCCCACTGTGCAAACATGCATTAAAGGCTTAGTTTTCAGGACAATGGTCATCAAGAGGTGGCACAGCCCTTAGGTCTGGTGGGCGCTTTTCTTGTCAAGTGGGTATACCCTTGAAGGAGACAGTTGGATGGAAGTTACTTCTACTTCTCTTGCTTTTGCATCTTGTGCATGAGGTAAGTGATTTTGTTCAATCTTGTACTCACACATTTTGACAGCTAGCCTGGCTATAAATCCAAATACAGTTGAGCCAATTGGCCATTAACTGAAACCTCTGATACTATGATAGGAATAAACTTTATCTCCTTGTAAAATGACTACTTCTGATAGTTTTTTTAAAATTTTTTTTCTCTTTATTAGATATTTTCTTCATTTACATTTCAAATGTTATCCAGAAATTTCCCCTTACCCTCCCGCATCCCCGCCCTGCTCCCCTACCCACCCCCTCCCACATAATGGCCCTGAAATTCCCCTGTACTGGGGCATATAAAGTCTGTATGACCAAGGGGCCTCTCCTCCCAATGATGGCCAACTAGGCCATCTTCTTCCATATATGCAGCTAGAGACATGAGCGCAGGGGGAACTAGTTAGTTCATGTTATTCTTCCACCTATAGGGTTGAAGACCCCTTCAGCTCCTTGGGTACTTTCTCTAGCTCCTTCCTTNAATTTCATATATTCATTGTTTCTAATAGCTGAGTAGTACTCCATTGTGTAAATGTACCAAATATTTTGTATCCATTCCTCTGTTGAGGGACATCTGGGTTCTTTCCAGCTTCTGGCTATTATGAATAAGGCTGCTATGAACATAGTGGAACATGTGTCCTTATAACCAGATGGAAACTCTTCTGGATATATGCCAAGTATGCTTCTGACAGTTTTTGTAATGCTTTAGAGCTAACACACACACACACACACACACCATACACATACACACACACATATACACACACACCACACATGCATTCACACACACCACACATGCATTCACACACACATATACACACTCCACATACCATACACACACACACACACACACACACACACACACAAACACACAAATCAGACACCACAATCTATTTTGTGGATAAAATAGGTTTCATTTTTATGGAAGGAATCAGAGACATATGAAGAAATGTTTTGTGAACATAAGGAACTGCTTCATATCTAGGAAGGGCATTTCTCAGTCTTCCTGAGAAGAAAGTAATACACTATGTATGGGTGGGCAAGTCTCTCTGACAAGTGGAACTATCATTTATACAAGGCTTTTGTACCAGAAAATGGGAAGTATATTATGGAACACACAACGAGAAACTGTATTTTCAAAATCTATACTGTGGCACCAAGGAGAAAGGGAGAGACAGAAAAAACAAAGGTTAGATTAGGAGACATGATACTAGCCCAGAAAAGCCACTAGGGAGAAGGAAATTTATTGATTGTGTATGTCTTTTCATAGAAGGTTAAAGTCACTAGATAGATAAAGTTAGAGACTGTCTGTCTAGAGTGTTTTCTTCTTCTATCTGGTGCCACATATGTTTATATCAGCCACAGTCCTTTTCCTTATTAACCTCGGGGATTGTTTTATAAACCTCACCTCCCTTAGGAGCCCCTGCAGTTTCACCTCAGTGCCACCAGGGCATCTTACAGGTGGGGTCTGTTCCTCTGGGGGGTCCATGTGCCATGAGAACCTGGGTGCTGTTTATTTGTGATGTCTGCCCGTGCTTTTGTGAGCTGCTTCTCACCTGGGACACTCCCCTCTTGCTATGGCAGTGGGTACTATTTTTCCACATGATGATTGTCGAAGAATTTTGTGGATCTTTGGTTGCTGTTTGCCTGTGTGAAGACTTTGGCAATTTCAGTTAGATTTAATTCCTTCACAGGCTATGCAAGACCCTGTGTGACAGGAGCCATACTATTTAGATGCTGTCTGCAAGGAGCCTGTGACCTTGTGGGGATGGCAAGACGGACAACTGCACAAGTCACAGACAGACTAAAGTTCTGTACTGAAGGGGTTCTGACAAGATGACAGTTGTCAACAGAAAGGAACCCAAAGACTGGAAATGAGCTGATTTTTAAAAAAAAATAATTTATTTTTAAAATTTATTTACATTTAAAGTGTTATCCCCTTACCTGGAAACCCCCTATCCCATCCATCCTCCCCCTGCTTCTATGAGGGTGTTCCTCTACCCACCCACCCACTCCCACCGATCCATCCTCCATTTCCCTACACTGGGGCATCGAGCCTTCACAGGACCAAGGACCTCCACTTCCATTGATGCTTGACAAGGCCATCCTCTGCTACACATGCAGCTGGAGCCATGTGTACTCCTTGGTTGTTGGCTTAGTCCCTGGGAGCTCTGGGGGGTTCTGATTGGTTGATATTTGAGCTGATCTTTTGAAAGGTAGAAATATCTCTGCAGATTGAAACATCTCCATTGTGAATGTCCCAGGCCTCCTTCTGTTCCACATGGTGGTGCAGTAAATGGTCTACAAAGTTGAGTTTTTTCATCTCCCTTCACACTGGTCAGACTACAGTTTAATCATTTGTGACTTGTGCACTTTAAGAGTTTCTCAAGGACAGAAACTTGTTATTCCTGTCTGTATTCCTGGCTCGGCGATGTGGACCACTCTGCTTAGCTCTGCCCTCACTGCTCTGTGGACTGTATGCCAAAATGAATGTTTTCCCTGTGTGGCTGCATTAGTCAGGGCTCTCTAGAGTAACAGAAGGTACAGACTGAATCTCTCTATGCATATGGAAAGCAGATTTATTAGAATGACTTACAGGCTGTGGTCCAGCCAATCCTGAGATGGCTGCTTCTAACTTGAAGGTCCAAGAATCCAGTATTTATTCAGTCCACAAGGCTGAATCTCTCAGATGGAATACTAAAGAAGTAGGCTGCAATACCAGTGAAGGAATGGACTTGCCAGCAAGGTAAGAGCAAGCAGGCAAAGGGCAAAACCTTCCTGCCTCAAAAGACCTGGATTAAAGGTCTATCTTCCTCTCTCAGGCAATGGGCAAAGAGACACCTTGTTGGTGGTAGTGTTCTAATATCAGTCAGGGGCAGAGCAGATGACAGTCCTTTGTTCATCCTAGCTTAATGCTTGGCTTGGGGGTCAAAGCTGTCTTAGGTCTATAAAAATCAAATCAAATCAAATCAAATCAAATCAAATCAAATCCAGGCAGTGCATTGTGGAAGGAAGAAGATAGACAGAGACCTGCATTACACCATGCTAGGCAGTATAAACAAAGAAAGATGCTCACAGACCTGCCACCTCACCTCAGAGGCCAGCTGTAGACACACAGAACCCCGCCTACCACCACATAGCCCAGCCAGGGAGGAGGAAGACAGACAGAGACCTATGGACTGCCATGCTGCCCACAGAGCTGCCCTCTGTGTAGAGCACAGGCAGGTCACAGACATCTGCCTTTTACCACATGGAGACACAGAGCGGATGGAGGATGTCACCCAGGGGCCTGCCAGCTGTGTGGTCAGCCTACAGCTGGAGCCACCACAATGTGCGAGCATGTGGTGAGAGACAGATGAGAGAGAAAGAGAAGCGGAACAGCTTAAGCATTGTGAAGAGAGACAGGATTAGAGACTCAAGTGTGGAGAGGAGTAGTCTGTTGTGAGTGACCAGCCTCACCACCTGGTGCCATAGTGAAGTCTCAGTCCCAGCTGCTGAAGGCCAAATCTGGGTCAGTGGCTCTGCAGTGGCAGGGGTCAGTGTTGATGTCCGTGGCTAGTATTACCACAGAGAACAAGGGCGCATCCCTGGGGGTAGCCATCTGGGATGGCGTGGATATCCAGGGGGTGGTGCAGAATTGGCCTGCCCCTCACTGCCTACAATGCTCTGGAGGGCTGGCCCCACCTCTCACCAGTGAGGGTAAACGGGTGAGTCAGCTCCGAGGTGACTGGAGAGCTGGCTCTGCCATTGGACTGCCATTAAGTGGTATGTAAGCAGTGTAAGCAGTGTGTGTGTGTGTGTGTGTGTGTGTGTGTGTGTGTGTGT
>CACVCL010021440.1:0-61495 GCA_902729485.2 Mus minutoides
TGGACCTCATGTATATGCTGCTGGAGAATGTTGATGTAGGTGGCTTCCACTCCAAACCAGCACTGTCAGTGAGCTGCCCAGGTGTGACAGTATGCCACTTTGTGATTTCTTTACTGAGTTGCATATTAACCACCACTTTTATTTCTACCACAGCCGATTCCCTTTCTAATAAAGATTCCAAGCTTTTTTTTTTTTTTTTTCATACTGCATAGAAGTGTCACCTCTGATACCTCCACCACCCTGCTGCCTCAATTACAGGTTTATTGTTGTTATGTATTTCCTGGATGGATTTATCATTTTATCAATGCTTTGATAAAAATAATGAAAACCTCCCACTTAGGTTTATAAACATGATCTGAAGATAAAAAGTTAACCTTAGTAGAATTTAACTTCAAAAGTCTCCTGACAAGAAAATAACATCATTAATATCTGTAAATGAATATATATATTTACATGTATATTCAAAATTGATATACTGAAATGACAGTTCTGATGCATAGGATGGTTGCTAAGAAACCAAAAGTCTTATATCACACAGAACATGCCTAGGCTGGGCAAAGGGAATGGAGCAAGATGAAACAAGTTTGTACTATGAAAACTCGCAATTTGTGCATTCCTAGTATTTCCACTTATACCCTTGGATGACAGTTACTTAAGCAATTGAAACCATAAGAAACAAAGTGTAGATAAAATGTAGACTATTTCAGATGAGTGTACAAAAATGCACCTCAGAAAAACATTCTACATGTAACATTTCAGTACTTTATTAATATTTAGTATGGCATAATGCTGTGATAACAAATCTACCTTTTAAAAAATTCCCTAATTAAAATTATTTTTCCAAAAAATTAAAGATTTAATAAACTGGTCATGGTTAGCAAATATTATTTTAAATAAATACGGTAAAAATAAAATTTCTAGAGGTAGGTAAATTCTGAGTTCCAGGCCAGCCTGGTCTAGAGAGTGAGTTACAGGGCTCTACAGAGAAACTCTGTCTTGAAAAACCAAATAAATAAATAAATAAATAAATAAATAAAAGCAAAAAATAGCACTTAAATAATTAAATCTATAAACATAAAATGCTGGAAACTGTACTTAATAGTAACATAGTTGAAAAAAGACTTTAGATATTTTAACTCATGATTATCTCAACAAAAGCCAATCATGAGTTTTAGTGACTAAAACAGCTTAGTTTATAAATGGTTATTTGAGCTAATGACTCTTACAGCATAGGTAATTGGAATATTCTCCTATTTTAGTGAAATGAAGAAGGATGACCAGTAACTGTAGTAATGTTACAAATTAGTAAGATTAGCATAAACAAATATGACCAACAATTAGAACATTTTATATTGAGAGGTTACAGCAGAAGGTATATGTGATAACAATTAGTTCTTATGCTTTTTTGAAACTTCAGCTACTTATGACTCCAAGTTGTAGTAGAATATAGGAATAACAGAAAGTACTCTAGGAATATAGGGATGCTGAGTCAGGCATTCATGCTCCGGTGATCTGGTGGAATCAGTGTACCAGGGTGAATCCTGGAAAAGAGGGAGTTATGAGGCAGGCAGGCAGCCTCCAGATGAACTCCAGTATTGTCATCTGCTTCTAGTTCATGCTGTGCCACTAGGGACTGGGCAAGGAGCAGAATGCAGAGTTCTGTTCATGCTTCTTGTAACACTGTATTACAGCTATTCTCTCCATTTATATTTGGCATAATTGAGACTTCGTGATTTTCTAGATACTACCTAAATAAAGTTCTTTGTGAAAGGAACAAATCCATACAACTTCAAGTTGTCACATCAGTCAAATAAGGCTGGATTCACCTTGTGTTCCCTTACTTTTTCAATTAAAACTTCTTTTACCCATGAATCTACAGAATACTCAGTTGTTGATGATACAAGATATTTTATACAAGGAATATGAAAAGACAGTATAAGGATGGCAAACTCCTTAATAAGTACAGTCTCATCAGCATTTTTTACATATTAAAAAAGAAAAGCCCTTTTGAAGTAAGAATAATAAAACAATCTTGTCTACATGAGTAAAAACCATTTTTTATTAAACTTGTCAAGTGAATGTTTTCTCTTCTTCATGTGACATTGTTCTTGGTGTGCTCAGGGCACCAGCACTGAGGAGAAAGGTCAATAAGCATAATAGTGGTCATATCCATATGTCTTTAACAATATTAAGTACAAATGGTCCTTTAAAATACATGTAGGTTTTTTTATTGTTTACATTTTCTAATTACTCAAACCTATGTAATGAACTTCTGTCAGACAGATAAATGAATGTGAAGTTGAGTTATATTCAGTTACTTTGCTAAACACAAAGGTGTTAAGAACAGTATGCCAGCAAGATAGTGCTGAAAGGGCCTGGATATAGCTGTCTCGGGGGAAAATATACCAATGCCTGGCAAACATGGAGGTGGAAGCTCACAGTCAGCTATTAGATGGAACACAGGGTTCCCAAGGAAGAAGGAGCTAGAGAAAGTACCCAAGGAGCTGAAGGGGTCTTCAACCCTATAGGTGGAAGAATAACCATGAACTAACTAGTACCCCCTGAGCTCATATCTCTAGCTGCATATATAGAAGAGGATGGCCTAGTTGGCCATCAGTGGGAAGAGAGGCCCCTTGGTCATGCAGACTTTATATGCCCCAGTACAGGGGAAAGCCAGGGCCAAGATGTGGGAGCGGGTGGGTAGGGGAGCAGGGCCAGGAGGGGGGAGGGTATAGGGAACTTTCTGGATAACACTTGAAATGTAAATGAAGAAAATATCTAATAAAAGTTGAAAAAAAAAAGGACACACAGATCTGCACAGTCCTCCCCCCCCCAAAAAATATATTAAGTACAAGTGGTCCTTTAAAATACATGTAGGTTTTTTTATTGTTTACATTTTCTAAATACTCAAACCTATGTAATGAACTTCTGTCAGATAGATAAATGAATGCGAAGTTGAGTTATATTCAGTTACTTTGCTAAACACAAAGGTGTTAAGAACAGTGTGAAGAAGAATTTGACAGCTGAAGTGCATGGTCTTAAGCCTCTCTTCAGGGAGTCTGTGACTTTTCTTAATAGCATTAAAAAATAGGTTGTGATTAGCATTTCCCTGAAGACTAAGGATGTTGAACATTTTTTTAGGTGCTTCTCAGCCATTTGGTATTCCTCAGTTGAGAGTTGTTTACCTCTGTTCCCCATTTTTAATAGGGTTATTTGGTTTTCTGGAGTCCAACTTGAGTTCTTTGTATATATTAGATATTATCCCTCTATCAGATTTACGATTGGTAAAGATCTTTTCCCAATCTGTTGGTTGCCTTTTGTCTTATTGACAGTGCCCTTTGCCTTACAGAAGTTTTGCAATTTTATGAGGTCCCATTTGTCGATTCTTGATCTTATACTACAAGCCATTGGTGTTCTCTTCAGGAATCTTACCACTGTGCCCATATCTTCAAGGCTCTTGCCCACTTTCTCCTCTATAAATTTCAGTGTCTCTGGTTTTATGTGGAGTTCTTTGATCCACTTAGACTTGAGCTTTGTACAAGGGGATTAGAATGGATCAATTAGCATTCTTCTATATGCTAACCATCAGTTGAGCCAGCACCATGTGTTGAGGATTCTGTCTTCTTTCCACTGGACGGTTTTAGCTCCTTTGTCAAAGATCAAGTGACCATAGGTGTATGGGTTCATTTCTGGGTCTTCAATTCTGTTCCATTGATCTACCTTTCTGTCATTGTACCAGAACCATGCAGTATTTATCACAATTGCTCTGTAGTACAGCTTGAGGTCAGGGATGGTCATTCCACCAGAGGTTCTTTTATTTTTGAGACTAGTTTATGCTATCCTAGGATTTTTGTTATTCCAGATGAATTTGCAAATTGCCCTAACTCTGTGAAGAACTTTGTTCGAATTTTGATGGGGATTACATTGAATCTGTAGATTGCATTTGGCCAGATAGCCATTTTTACTATATTAATCCTGTCAATCCATGAGCCTGGAAGAGCTTTTCATCTTCTGACATCTTTTGATTTCTTTCTTCAAGGACTCAAAGTTCTTATCATACAGATTTTTCACTTCCTTAGTTAGAGTCACACCAAGGTATTTTATATTATTTGTGACTATTGGGAAGGGTGTTGTTTCCCTAATTTCTTTCTCAGCCTGTTTATCTTTGTGTAGAGAAAGCCCACTGAGTTGTTTGAGTTAAGTTTATATCCAGTTACTGCACTGAAGTTATTTATCAGGTTTAGGAGTTCTCTGGTGAAATTTTGGGGGTCACAAATATGCTATCATATCATCTGAAAATTTTGTATTCGTTTGATCTCCTTTTGTTTTCTAATTGCTCTAGCTAGGACTTCAAGTATTATACTGAATGGGTAGGAAGAGAGTGGCAACCATGTCTAGTCCCTGATTTTAGTGGGATTGCTTCAAGTTTCTCTCCTTTTAGTTTGATGTTGGCTACTGGCTTATGCTCTAAGATCAAGAATTGAAAACTGAGACCTCACAAAATTGCAGAGCAAAGGACACTGTCAATAAGATGAAAAGGCAACCAATAGATTGGGAAAATATCTTTACCAACCCTATATACAATAGGGGGCTAATATTAAAAAATATATATATATAAAAAAAAAACTCATGAAGTTGGACTCCAGAAAACCAAACAACCCTATTTAAAAATGGTGTACAGGGCTAAACAAAGAATTCTCAACTGAAGAATACCAAATGACTGAGAAGCACCTAAAAAAAAATCAAAACAACCCTGAGATTCCACCTCACACCATTCAGAATGGCTAAGATCAAAAACTCAGGTGACTGTACATGCTGGTGAGGATGTGGAGAAAGAGGAACACTCCTCCACTGCTGGTGGGATTGCAAGTTGGTACAACCACTCTGTAAATCAGTTTGACGGTTCCTCAGAAAATTGGACATAGTTGTACTGGAAGATCCAGCAATACTACTCCTGGGCATATACCCAGAATATGCTCCAACATGTAATAAGGACACATGCTCCACTATATTCATATAGAGCCTTATTTATAATATCCAGAATCTGGAAAAAACCCAGATGTCCCTCAACCATGGAATGGATACAGAAAATGTTGCACATTTATACAATGGAGTACTACTAAAACAGCTATTAAAACAATGAATTTATGAAATTCTTAGACAAATGGATGGATCTGGAGAATATCATCCTGAGTGAGGTAACCCAATCACAAAGAACACACATGATATGCACTCACTGATAAGTGGATATTAGCCCAGAAGCTCAGAATCCTTCTTAGAAGGGGGAACAAATTACCTATGAAAGGAGTTACAGAAACAAAGTTCAGAGCAGAGACTGAGGAATGAACATCCAGAGACTGCCCTACTTGGGGATCCATCCCATAAACAACCATCAAACCCAGACACCATGGCAGATGCCAACACAAGTCTTAAAAAACAAATTGGACCTAAAGCTGATTAGATAACTAATCACATTAAATTTCTCAGTTGATCTCATGGAGATAAATACAAAAGGACACACAGTTTCACCTTCTACCTACAGACTTTTTGTGCTTTTACCCTTTACAGATCAATGGTTAATGCTGTCTAAGACATTTTAGAGATGAATCATCTAATAGTAGGTGAAAACACATAAAATTCCCTTTATTTTATTTTAATTTTTAGAATTTTACTTGGTTTGAATGAACCCTCCTCTGTTTGTGTGCTGGTGGTCCCCCTGAAAACTTGTTGAGAAGTGAGACCTTTAACAGTAGAACAGGTGGTGAGGGTCAGAGTGCTTCCATCTTTGTTGGGTGCCCTATGATAGTTATATAGTCCTAATAAAAAAGATACTTGCCTAATTCTTGCTGTTACCCACGCACTACTTCATTCCTGGATGTCACCTAAACAAGTTGCTCACTGACCCCAACTACCTAGTACTGGACTTAGCAACTGCCAGAAATGTGTGACAAGGGTCTCTTCTTTATTAACGACTCTTCTTAATTACCCACCACTCATTGTCATGTTACGGCAACACAGTAATGACAAAGACATTCTTTTCCATCTCATCACTCGTAAAGCAGTGAGGTAGTATAGGCTTACAACCTCTTCCAAAGTTGTCACCTCAGTGATATAAAATGGAAGTTGTTCTAGCTATACTTGTGTATTAAGTATAAAGCTTACATGTTTGTAATTATTTATAGCTGCTGCCAATCATGACTCTACTTTGGATCTCTTGGATCATGAGGTGGAGGTTCTTGGTTCATAGAGGGCCTGCCTCAGTTCTGCTCACCTCAGAACCCGGTGCACATGTGTTGGCTCATTCACAGCCACTCAGCACATTAAATAATGTTGTAATTCATCTTTATTATGCTGTATACAAACTGGGGTTTGTCTTTCCTGCATCTGGTTATTGAAAATGCCTTGTAGAAATGCGTCCCCTTCAGGGAGTTATCAAAGATTCTGAGATCTGGCTTCTGACAGAAATGAATTCTCTGAGGAAAGAGTTGATGTAGAATGATAATTTTATGTTCCTGACTCCATCATATTATTTTGAAATGTAGGATATTTGTTGAAACTGACTCTGGTAGGCTAACAATGAAGGACATTTTTCCCTCATCCTTTTCCAAAGACATCTTTCAGGCTCTGTTTTATACTTCCATTTATGTGACAACCTTTAATTGGATATCTTCCCCTCAATACAAGTTCTATGATAGATTAGATGATTGCAGAAGAAAAAAAATCAAAAACTGCTACTTTCGGGATGTTTATACTCTGGTTATTTATGCGGTCATCACATTAATCAAAAGCAAACACATCTTGGTGGCTCTAGGAGTATGCTTATTAGCAGCATAGATGACCAGATTGACAAGGAAGACATGCCCCCAAGTTCTTAGCATCATAAAGCAAAGCAGGAGGATGATGGAAGCTTTGAGTGCAGCAAGCTGGTACCCTGGTGACATACAGACAGACCCAGGAATGTGCATAAACACACACTAACCCAGTGTTCCTACTCTTCACGAGCTGTAATCCTAGAACATGGTGAAAAGAACATCAGAGTCTGATAGCAGTCCTTTATCTTCTAACCGTTAGAGCAAACTGAGAAGTCCAGAGATAGAATTCAAGAGAGTACTAATTATGGATTATTCTAATCAATGAAGGCAGGTGAAGATATCCATAATATTAAGATGTGTTTTAACCTACTGAGTAAATATCTTGATCCTATCTGAATATGTGGATATGTAACCTGCCTTCCCCACCGCCTTATAATAATATCTCCCATTAGTTATTCCCAGCTAGCTGCTGAAATATGAGATTTAGTGGCACCTTCTCAGAGATGATTTGGCTTCCCCTATTTTGCTCAATTTAGAAATCAGGTGTCAACTTACAGTCAATGCTCATCTTCCTTCCAATTTTCAAATTGATTTCACTACACAGGTGATTTAACAGTCATCTTTGCCAATGGAACCTTACATACAGTGCAGTAACAGGAATGTGGTAGGTGCTGTATGAAGATTGTACAAAGCAGATGTTAAGGTAGCTTCTACTTTAGGGCTGAAATTCATATTTTTGTCTATCACTGTGTATCACACTCCTTATTCTTTATGGTGCTATGATGTCTACATTTTTGTAAAATTAAATTGACAAATGAAAACTTAAATATTGTTATAGCAAAGTTATCTTCAAAATTGTTTATATCAAGTCACCCAATTTTCTTTCTTCTTGTTCAACAACTTGCAATATCAAATTCCCTTATAACTGCATGTACTTTTCTTTAAATGTTCAATACTGAGAGAATAAATATGACTTTTCTTATTAAGTGTAGAAAACCAGTGTTAATGATAAGTTGCATTATTGAAAGAGATTATACCTTAAGGAATTTAGGAACTTTTTTTAATCTTGAGAGTAACTGGTTTGTTAAGTGCTGTATATCTCACACATTAATAGACTTTCAGCGTTTTCTGCAATGTTCCTACAAATTCAGCCTACAAACAGCTGCCAAGTTATTGGTATTTAACAATAGAAAAGCAAAACGTAAAGCACAGGACCTCTATCCTAGCATGATCCAGACTGATCTTCACAAGCATGAGACTAACACCAGCACAACTCCAGGGAGCTCTGGCCTGCTGGCATAACCCACACTGCTGGGGATCAGCATGGGGCGCTGGAGGTGAAGCAAACAGGTACATGATTAGCCAAGTTGATGTGGGTGTGTAGAGACAACAGTTAATAAGAGGATTATTCAGAGGATACGCCCAAGTCCCGGCACCCAAAAGTGGCTCCTTATACTTCTGGCTGAGTATGGTGATGGTGTTGGAGGGCCATGGCAGGAAGAGGGAACGACCAAAGACCACAGTTCTACTAGGAACGTGGTCGTAACTAGTCCTAAATATATTGTTTTACAAACAGCTCACTGTACCACAGTAGAGAATACTTTGGTTTTAATGTCATTTTATTTTAAATACAATAGTTGTAAGCCTGTTTGAATGCACTTTCTAAGGGTCTGTCATTTACCTTTAAAATTCTTACACGTGGCATTAAAGATTCAAGAGCATCAGGATGATGTTGGTCTCTATTAGAGTAGAACTTCCTGGCAAAGACTCCAATTGCAGTTTATTTAAGTTCCAATGTATTAATAAAGTAGGCTGGCTTATAGCAAACATATCAATGTGTCTTAATCTCTGATCTGAGACTTTCTTTAGGTTCCTAAGCTTCTAATTTACAGAGAAGAATGAGAATTAAAATGATCAGGGAGCCACATACAGCTGAGAGGATAACAAAACAATAAAAAATATTTTTCCTTTATTATATTTTTTCTGTTTGCAAGCCATTTCTGTACAACTAAAATCTATGCAGAGGGGCCACCTCATTTAATAACATTTTTTTTCTAATGACATAATAATCCTATGAGCAATTGACTTCACTTGTAAACGTCTCTGTAGATTAATTTTTGCTATTACCTAATGAGGCAAATTATGAAGCTTACTTATCAATTTATCAAAATTGCCATGTGTGGTAATCATTGAGGTGTCTCTTTCATGAGTTATTATCTATTTGTCATGGATAAAGACAAACATGCAATTCTTACATGACTTAGTAATACGGTTAACAGACTACCCACCTTAAGAATCGAGCCTATATCAATGCTGTTGTTGCAAAATACCTGGAATGGGAATTCAAACTTTATATCTTTTCAGATAAGCTATATATATGTTTATTTTCCAGCTATGTAAGCGCTACAGTTACTGTCATGTTCATCACCCTGTGAAACAAAGGTTGACATTTTCATAGGTTGCATCTCACTGTATTTGGATATTTGTTCTTGGGTTGTTTTGTTGTTCTTTGTTTGTTTGTTTGATGGTTTCTGTAGAAACTTACCAGATGATGGTAAGGATTGGGAAAGTTAATGCATCTAATTAATGAGGTGAGATAGGTTATAGTAGGCAAAGTAAACCCACTTTTTAGAAACTGTTATCTAAACATTACATAGTATAAACCGATATATTTGAGAGATATATTCTCAGAGGAGTAAGATTTGTCTTTATATCACTAATGTCTAGTGCCTGATACACACACACACACACACACACACACACACACACACCATTCTATACACTAATCAGCTTGTGAAAAGAACCAGGAAATAGCAATTGAGTAGTCAGACAAAAGAAGTGTAGTAAGAGTTATTTAAATCCAATGGGTTTTACTTAAAATCTCCAGTTCTTTAAAATTTGGCCAAATGGGGCTAGAGAGATGGCTCAGAGATTAAGACCATTTGTTCATATTCCAAAACCCAAAAGGCATCTTACAACCCTCATGTTCTAGGAGATGTGGCACATTTTTAAAACTTCCTTGGGCACCAGGCACAAACGTGGTGTACAAATACAAGTGTAGACAAAACACCTACTCACATAAGATAATTAAAAACCAAGTTTAACCATATGACAACGTTTATGGAATAGAAGAGAATACAACAATTCTGATAAACAAATCAAAAGCAACAAGTACAAGTGTAGACAAAACACTTACTCACATAAGATAATTAAAGACCAAATTTAACCACATGACAACACTTATGGGATAGAAGAGAGTATGACAATTCTGATAAAGAAAAGCAACAAGCACACCCAAGGCTCTTCCTCATCAGCAGGAAGTATCACAGGAGGCAGACACACTCTTACCATTAGACAGGATCACATCAGCACTGACCGGAAGAATCTCTCTGTGTCCAAAATAAATGCAGACTGGATCATTTTCCCTTTTGGAAAATGTTATTTCTTTTGTCTCTAAAACTTTTACTTTTGCTTTTCGCATGTTAATGTATTGGATTTTGAGGCTGAGACCTCTCTGGATAAGGTAATACTTATAAAGACACCCAGCCTTGTAGGTCATTTAACTGCTTCCTGAAGTATGAATAGAACTTCCATGGGAAAAAGCAAGAATTTGTTAATTTAAGGGATGCCTTGCCTATTGAGAACATGTTGGGCATTTATGAGAAACTAGAGATGACCAAAATAAGCCATTGCATATGTTTCTCTTTTTAAGTTTGATGACAATGTGAAATACACTGAGTGTCGCATTTTGCATTATTATAGCAACTAGCAACCTCATTTTCTTTGTATTTTTTTATTTCATCTTTTGAGACAAGAACTTTCTAAATTATTTCTTTATTTTTATTATATGAATACACATGAATCTGTTCATGTCTATGGACCAGTACCTGGAGGACAGAAGAGGGTATCAGGTACTCTAGAGATATAGATACAAGTAGCCACCCATCATGGACACTGGGCACTGAACTCCACACGTCTAGAAGAACATCAATTGTTTTTATCCAGTGTGCCACCTTTCAAACTTCAGAGACAAGGTCTTATGTATCCCATATTGTTCTCAAACTCCCTATGTGGCCGAGGATGACACTGGACTTCTGACTGGGCAGTCCCTGAACTCTCAAATGCTAAGATTATAGGTGTATTCACCATGCTCACTTTTATATAATCATGGGGACCAGACATATGGCTTCCTATATGCTTTAGGTAGAGTGTCTGCTAGCATTTCTCCTAATTCTTTGACAATATTTACTCTTATTTATGAATAACCCTCAATACATAGATTAGCCCTGGGAGAACTAGCTCCAACCTCATGGATCTTCAGTGCAGAAGCCCATTCACCTATGTCTAAAATGTCCTTATAGTGGACTATTAAGTAGGTATTGGCTCACTAAAATTTACTTTTCCTAAAATAAAACTAGCACTTGAGTTTACTGAGAATGGTGATTAACTATCTCAATAAGAAATCTGGCTGCTACTCAACACGTGGAAGTGCTGTAAATGGTACCGTGTGAGCATGCAGGAGTCTCTGTGAGCATTCTCATGTGTGTACAAGAATGCATGACTGCTAAGATCCAGGCAATGGTGCCTTATCAAAGCATCTTGGGCGCTAATAACAGTAGATTTAGCTTCAAACCACTATTATTCTTACCTAAAAGAATAAATTCTCCTTGTGTTAACTTCATTATTGGCCATTTAACTTGATAACTTGTGGTGTGGTGCATATTTCACTAGGAAATATTTGTGACATAATGACATGAAGGGAAAACTTTATTACAGTGCCGTATAGTAGACAAATATAAAACCACTCATACTGTTGTTAGAAAAAATATATACATATTATTTCATACCTTGCATCTTTATATACATGCTTGTTAAGATTTTTTATTTCTTGTTTGTTTCAATGGGTTTGAGTTCTGCTTAATATTAAGATATCAATAGTTGCATTTCTTTTAGGCATCCTCAACTTGTGTGCAAAAGAGACACACTCAAAAGACAGGCAAAGTGAGATTATCACAACCTGAGAAGGACAGATAAACTCTGTGGAGAAGTATCCTCATGCTAACTACAGTGGCCAAGCCTGACAAATGACTGGCTTTGGGACTCTGGAGCTCTGTGGTATCTTCATGATTAAGACAAGGAAGGGCTATCTTTAATTGTTTTTTATAATTTCTCCAGAAGTTTTGTGAGCAATTTTATATGAAAGATTGATTTAACTTTCTTAAGGTTTCTTGAGGTAGGAGAAACAAACAGACACACACACAAGCACACACTCACTGAGACACAGAGACATGCACACAGATACAGAACTCATACAGATACAATATACACACAACATAACATACATACACAGACACAGAGAATGTGAGTTACTGAGGCACAGACAGGCACACAGATACAACATACAAACAGATACAGACAAGCACACACAAACACACAGGCACACAGACACCACACACACAGTGATACAGGCATGTACACCAACACAACACAAATACACAGGCACACAGACAGCATGTGCGCACGGGCACACACACACACACACACACACACACACACACACACACACTCACTTTGCTGCAGCAGCAGACTCCATCTCAGTCCTGTCTTATAAATTCATCTACTCTAATATCCTGCTCCAACCTGAGATTTCTGTCTTTCCAATTAGAATTTTCTTGACTCTCTTCTGCCTTACTCTGTCCCTTTGAGACAACATCTTTCCAACAAGAGACAATGAAAAGAGAGTTTCAGAGTGGATCTCAGTCATACAGTTCCTCTGACCATTCTCTCGTGTACGCAATAAACTAGAAATATAATGCTCAGTTATCAACCTTCACTAAAGGGGTCTACTCCTTTAGGGCTCTCTTCTCATCCTCAGGAAGAACAAGGAAATAAGTAACCATGGGCAGGCAGGTAGGTTTTTCGTTTTTTGTTTGCTTGTTTGTTTGTTTTGTTTTGTTTTGTTGTTTTACTACAAACAATAGACTCTGAAAGTAAGTTGGCATAGATTGACTTACCATTAATAGTGGTTCCGAGCCAGTTACAAATGAGTACACCAAAGCATTTGGGTCAGTGGACATTTTTTTCAGTTTCTCTGAGGAAGGTTCTTCTGTAGCCCTACCTAGTCCCTTTTGCACTGTGTTTAAGGCTATCCTTAGGTTCCTGAATTTCCTCCTTGATCTACCAAGGAGCTGAGTCACAAATGGGTACTGCTACATCTGGCCCACAGTGGACATTTCCTGACCAGGGTACAAGTTCCTGTAGAACTGAGATTTTCAACATTTTCTAAGAAAGACTTTTCCTATACAGAGCTTTCTCTACAACTGTTCTCTGCCTATCAACAGTAAAAAGAGAAAGCATAAAGGAATTAGTGGTATTTAAACCCGTAGAAATGAAACTTATTCTCTTTTAGGATTTATCTTACTAGTCCTACATATTGGCTCAACACTATATTCCTTTAGAGGAAAAAGGGTATTTATGCATAAAATTCCCATCCTAGTTGCAATCAGTTAATTAACATTAAAGATGAACAGCAGTAACAACAACACCATCAACAACAAAAACACCTTCAATGTTTTTAGAAGATGATTCTCACATACACCAGGTAAGATTTTGTAGTCCAACAAAATAGTATAAGGACATTATACATTACTGAACCCAAAATAAAAGAATACTTGAAGATAATTTTCACCAGTTTAAATCTGAGCATTGCTTTACACACAAGCAAACTTGGTGACTGTGTATCAAGCGTTTTAGACTTTTCTCAGATCCAGGGACTCTTGGCTTCTTGTTATTGTTGTTGTTAAATGAGATTGATTTATTGGCCGAGTTTCCTTCAATAGCTCTCAGCACATGTAGAATCATTTAGCAAATCTGCATTATTTCAATAATCAACCAAGGTCATCCTTTTTATAGATTCAAACAACATGGAATTCCAGCCGTCCCTCTGTGAGCTAAAGCTCACTGGTTATTGTATTCACTGTCTTAGTGGTCTTATTATTTCTCTTGAGAGAGCATATTGGGTAAAGTCCATTAATTAAAGAGAGAAGATTATTTTGATGCAATATCACAAGCATTAGAATTTATCTTAATAAAACAAGAGGGAAATAAAACCAACATGTATATTAGGAAATCAGAGATGGGGGTAACTTATGGAAAACATTTGTGCGAATGCCAAAGGAAGTCACATGGCATCTCCAATAAACAAATGTAAATATTCGGAAACACTAGTATTTATCAGTGTAGAGTGAGCTGAGGACCTACTATTGAGGACTTAGCTGGGCATATGCTACTTATTCATTTACCCTCGTCCTGATTATTCAAGTTATCTAAAACTCCTGAGGCAAAACTGGTGTTGTTCCTTGGGGAGGGGGTCAATTACTTGTATAAGCATAATATTCTTGAGACATATTTAAAAGTACACTGGTTTCAGGCTGCAGGGAATCTGCAGCTGGTAAATCCTGTGACCTGGTAAAGCCAGAGTAAATAACTGAGACCAGAGAATAGACAAGGACATAAGGTCTTCATCAGAAAAGCCACAAGGTCTCCAGGCTGGAGAGTTTCTAGGTAAAGGCATCTGAAGCTTCTACTGAACTAATGGATTTGGAATATATTAATCATGTCAGAAAGACAAATACGGTTGACATCTAAATCTATATAAACTTGTTAAGACGGTAAATACTCAAACTTTCAATGCTGAAACTTAAAAAAAAAAAACCTAAAAACTTTCAGGAAAAAGAAATAAAGGTCAAATGTCAAATCTTACAAAATAGGAAGCTGGTAAGATTTGGTGAGAGTGATGTTGGGTATGAACACATTAAAGAAATATGCAGGTGGTGCATCTGCAATGGATTCCCAAAAGGTTGGCGGTTACATGTAACACACGTGGGCTGGTGCTCTGCCAGGCAGCCTTGTTCAGGTACACAGCAATGAAACGACCTCAGAGGAGATCTCTGGGGTAGTAAGCCCTATGGCTTCCACTAAGGATCCCTCTCTCTCGTACAATGGTCTTTGCCTGATTCTCAAAATCGTCAGCTAACCAACGTAATAACTGTAATTTAAATATTCACTCATGGTTTTTAGAAGTCATTTGACCTTTGCGGTCCTCATCCCCAAGTCTGTTCGTACAGGAAGTAAGGACTGAATATAAAGACATCAAGACGAACACAAAAGAAGCCACCCCCCCAGATAAAAACCAGATAAAAACCTTCCCGCCACACACTCATGTAACTCAAAGCACATAGGAGAAAACCTGCAGTATCTAAACTTAGAGATGTAGATGCTACACAAATGTCCAATAAAGGGAGATTCGAGTGTGGGCCAAGGCTTAATTAAGGCCTTGTCTCTCCGCTCAATTGTCACACCTATTTTCAGAAGAAAAGGTTTCACTTTGTTAATAAACTGTCTCTGTTCTATGTCTGATATGTGTGTCTAGTGCAATCCTTAGTCCTGAGATAATGAGAGCCTCAGATGGGCACCCTCTAAATTCAGATCTGCAGGCAGACACTAAGCCTTTCTCTCCCATTTTCTTTACTCCCCTTTTTTGGATTTTGGCCAAAGACTTAAACATGCATTCTCTGATTACTGATCTCTCTCTTTCTATGAAGTTCTATTACTCCCCTTCTATCATACACTGCTTGCTGACTTCCATTGCTGAACTACTGGTATTCTGGGGTCCTACATCAAAAAGGCCTGGCATTCTCTCTTCCTCTTTACCACCTCCATCCTCCAGGAAGTTGAGCTTCTAAGCCAACTGGAAATTATTTTAATGATATTGTCCTAGTTAGGGTTTCCATTACTGAGAAGAGACACCAAGACCAAGGAATATCTTATATATAAGGGGCATCATTTAATTGGAGATGGCTTCCAGGTTCAGAAGATTATTCTATTATCACCATGGCAGGAAGCATAGCAGCATCCAGGCAGGCACAATGCTGAAGAAGGAGCCAAGAGTTCTAATCTTTCCCTGAAGGCAGTCAGGAGAAGACTGCCTTCAATGCAGCTAGGAAGAGAGTCTCAATGGGACACACTTCCTCCAACAAGGCCACACCTGCTCTAAAAAGGCTACAACCTCCTCATAGTTGCACTTTCTGGGCCAAGCATGTGCAACCCACCACACAGACCAAGAAACACAAAGGGAACCTCAGATTCAGCAGTAACTACTAAACTGATAAATTTTCAAAAATTTTACGTGTATTTTGCATGTGCATGAGTATGGGGAGTGGAGGTAGATGTGCCTGTGGGTTGGTGTGTGTGTGTGTGTGTGTGTGTGTGTGTGTGTCTGTGTGTGTGTGTGTATGTGGAGGTCACTGGAAGACATTGGGACATTGGGGTCCTGTTCTGTCACTGCCCACTTTATTCCTCTGAGACAGATTCTCTTACTGAACCTGGAGCTCATGGTCTTCTTTGTATGTTTGTGGGTTTGATTGTTTGTTTGTGTTTTGCTAGGAAGGCTGGCGAGCACTTCATTCTGTCTTCCTATCTTTGCCTGCTAGGTATTGTTTCTATGGATGTTGGAGATCCATTACTCAGGTCTAGGACTAGCTATTGTTTCTATGGATGTTGGAGATCCATTACTCAGGTCTAGGACTAGGATGCTGGACATTCCTTTTATGCTGAAATTATCTTGGAGGAGCACAAAGCCTGAGACTGGTATTTTCTTTTCTTACAAACAGAAATGTCTCATTTAACAGCAGCTTAGGCTAAACCGTGGTGAATTTCCTAATGTAGCTTGTTATGTTATGCGAATGAAAAGCAGTCCAGCCTTTGCCCTTCCCCTGCCTTAGGTTGGCTACCTCCATCCAGAAGGTTACTTCCCTTACCCTGCTGACCTAACAGAGAGGCAAGGAAAGCAGGCAGGTTTGGTAGATGGGGAAGCTCAGTTTGCAATTGCCTTGAAGAGCAGCTGTTCCTTACTGTGGATGATTTCCTGTAACAACAAGGGGAGGCCCACTGTTTATCTTCACAAACTATGAGTCTGTGGCAGGAGAAAAGAAGGCTTGTCCCATAGGTGCCAAGGGATCAAAGCCACACTGCCTTTGTGGCTTTGATGTATTTCATTAATTTAATACATTCATTAATTAAAAAGAATAATTAGGGAAGTTTTTTTTTTTTTTTTTTAATGTGAGATGCATTTGCTGTATCAGCAAATTCCCCTTCATCCAATGCTTCTTTTCTTCACATTAAAGACAATGAATGAAGCCGGGCGTGGTGGCACATGCCTTTAATCCAAGCACTCGGGAGGCAGAGGCAGGCGGATTTCTGAGTTCGAGGCCAGCCTGGTCTACAGAGTGAGTTCCAGGACAGCCAGATCTATACAGAGAAACCCTGTCTCAAAAAACAAAAACAAACAAACAAACAAACAAACAAAGAAGAATGAAACCAAACAAACCTTTACTTAAACAATAATGCTATTCTAAAGTATATCTTCAATAATGAATATCAGCCTTCAATCTAATAAATGTGAATAAGGAACTACTAAAAATGACAATAAATAAATAAAACAAACAAACATGATTAGGAGGTAACATCACTTTGGCTTCTTAGGTAACAGGCAAAGCTGATTTTTCAGTGCCTTAATGCCCCCTGCTGGCCAATCTTGGAAGTGGCATATTCTAGGCAGGACTCCAAAAGGGAATCTCTTAGGGAAAGGAGCTGATAAAGATTGTGTTTTGCAATAGTGTCTGGGTTTGGTTGTTGATTATGGGATGGATCCCCAGGTGGGGTGGTCTCTGGATAGTCCATCCTTTCGTCTTAGCTCCAAACTTGGTCTCTGTAACTCCTTCCATGGGTGTTTTGTTCCCTATTCTAAGGAGGAATGAAGTATCCACACGTTGGTCTTCCTTCTTCTTGATTTTCTTGTGAGGCCCCTTGGTCTTGCAAACTTTATATGCCCCAGTACAGGGGAACGCCAGGTCCAACAAGTGGGAGTAGGTGGGTAGGGGAGTAGGGTGGGGGACCGTATAGGGTACTTTCAGGATAGCATTTGAAATGTAAATAAAGAAAATATCTTTAAAAAAAAAAGAAAAAAGAAAAAAAGAGATTGTGTTTTGCCTCTTTGTTTATTTTCTTTACTGTAACTGCCAGTAGAGGTAGTTTTGGAGTACTGTGCTATGTGTAAGGAATCCTCACTTCATTACAAGAATTAGGCTTAATTCCGACTCATCACCGTGTGCTCTTGTGGAGAGATCTTTAAGCCTCAGCTCCTCTCCTCTACTTTCCAGTTAGAAATCACAATTGATATGGTGTGTCTTCATTTTAATTAAATTCTAAAAAGCCTTTAATTTCCTTCTTTATTTCTTCCTTGACCAAGTTATCACTGAGTAGAGCATTGTTCAGTTTCCATGTGTATGTGTGCTTTCTGTTGTTTTTGTTTGAATTTAAGACCAGCCTTAGTCCTTACTCCGTGGTGATCTGATCGGATGCATGGGATTATTTCAGTCATATTGTATCTGCTGAGTGCTGTTTGTAACCAATTATATGGTCAGTTTTGGAGAAGCAACCATGAGGTGCTGAGAAGGTATATCCTTTTGTTTTAGGATAAAATGCTCTGTAGATATCTGTTAGATCCATTTGGTTCATAACTTCTGTTAGCTTCGCTGTGTCACTTTTTAGTTTGCATTTCCTGTATGCTACGTCCTGTTTACTCATCCAGTCTGTTAGTGTCTGTCTTTTTTGGGGGGTGGGGGATTGAATCCATTGATATTAAGTGATATTAAGGAAAAGTGATTGTTACTTCCTGTTATTTGTATTGTTAGAGGTGGAATTATGTTTGTGTGGCTATCTTCTTTTGGATTTGTTGAAAGATTACTTTCTTGCTTTTTCTAAGGTGTAGTTTCCCTCCTTGTGTTGGTGTTTCCCATATATTACCCTTTGAAGGGATGAATTTGTGGAAAGATACTGTGTAAATTTGGTTTTGTCATGAAATATCTTGGTTTCTGTATCTATGAAAATTGAGAGTTTTGCTGAGGATAGGCTGGGCTGGCATTTGGGTTCTCTTAGGGTCTGTATGACATCTGCCCAGGATCTTCTATTCTTTCTTTGCATAGCTGTATTTGCAACTTTAGGGCATTAATAAGTAAAGGCTACTTAATCTCTCAATAATCAACCTAATAAAAAGCAATATTAAATGACTGACAGGAGGGTAACGGTCATCACATAGGACAACACATCCCAGGAGGACACAGGATTTTGTGACATTTCTGAAGGTAATTCAGACAGGGTGTAATGTGAAATTTAAGAATTATTTACTTCTAGGAATTTCTACTTAATTTTTTACAGTGTAATTGGTGACAGATAACTAATTCTCCAGAAAAGTCAAACCTTAGATAGGATACTATCACATATCCTCAAATTAGTCTCTACTGAGTAGAGATATAAGGAGACAAACCTACAGGAGACAGGGGCACGTGATTACTCTGGGGACTTTAGTCCTCCAGTCTCCAGCCTTTTGTTGGACTTTAAGGAGCAGCAGCTGTATCACTTGAACCCTTAGGTACTAAATAAGGTGTCCAGATTTTCCTTCTAAGATGAAGACTACTCATTTTCTCACCAGTCCACATACTAATTTTTCATGTATATTACTGCATACATTGACATGTGAGAACCTTCATTCTTATAGAGCACCTCAGACAAAGCACCACTCAACACTTGATAAACACACATGAAAGAGGTTTTTCTAGTGGGTTTTATTTTCTCAGTGTATGTTTGCAGCTACTTGAAAAGATGAGATTGGTAACTGGAGAAACAGGTCAGAGATTAAGTGTACTGGCTGTTCTTCCAGAGGACCAGTATTCCATTCCTAGCATCTATGAGGTGTCTCTCAACTCTCAGTAATTCCAATTGCAGGTGATCTGCTTCCCTCTTCTGGCCTATAGGAGCATTGCATGCACATGATGCATTAACACCCATGACTATACCTATGAAAAGCTAAATAAATAGATATTTTAAGAATTATATTTTAAAAAGAAAAAAAAACAGAGAAATGGCAAACTGGGAAAGAAACCCGTGGCTAACAATAACTACTTGTCATGATCCACACTTAAAAATACAATAATAAAATGAATTTTCTACATATACTATACTATTTCAAATATTTTTTAACATTTTACCACCAATTATAAGACAGTCCTGTGTATTTATGTGTGTTCTTAGTATCTATATTGAAATAACTACACAATGCAAAGTCCAATAGATTTTTGAAAAATATGTCTGTAAATTTCTTAAATATATAACCTAACTTGGCATGGTAGTACATGCCTGTAACACTTGTGCTTGAGAGGTAGATAGTCAGGAGTTCAAAGTCATCTTCAAATACCAAGAGAGTCTGAGGCTACATGAGTCATCTCACAATTCAAGATTATGT
Source organism: Mus minutoides (assembly GCA_902729485.2). Lineage (NCBI taxonomy): Eukaryota > Metazoa > Chordata > Mammalia > Rodentia > Muridae > Mus > Mus minutoides. The sequence goes on from CACVCL010021440.1 coordinate 20,173, forward strand.
GTGGACCCACATACATATGTGCACATATATGGCCCCTCTCCCTATACATATACAAACAAGGAAGTGCAAGTGCATATGTATATAAAATCTCCAATATTTTGTCAATTCTCCTAACATAAAGTATTGTTCTGGCTTATTAGAACTGGAGTGTAGTATGAACAAATATGCCATAACTCTGGAGATAATTTTAAGGTGAGCTAAGAGAGGTCTGGCAGATAGAAAAAAAAGAATCTATGTCACTTTTCTGACACAACACCATTCTGAACCCAATTGCCACCCCACCTGTTCTGTCTTCTTCCTCCACCTCTGCTGCCCTGTGTTTTGTGTTTCCATCAAGGGCTCTGTCTGATAAGCTGAAATATCTTCATACCAATGCTTCACGTAGACAGTGCCTTTCTAAATATTAGCCACTAGTAAATAATTAATTATTCAATTATTTATTACTTTTGCAATAACATCTGATTAAAGCAGTGGACACTAGGTTGTATGAACACTTAGAGCTCTTCCTTGACCTTGCCACCAAGATCCACTGAATTTTCAATAGAGAAACTAGCTTAATTCAGGAGGAATTGCAAAACAGAATCAAGATTTCACATGGGAGTAAATATTTCATTAGTGGAACTTCCTGCAGTTTAGATAGAAAGAGTTTTAAGGAGTGTGTGAGTGATATTTGAGGACCCAGATCCTCTTGAATATCTGCTAAGCCCTTCCAATCTTCTTTAGCCCCTTGTCTCCTTGAAACATAGGCTTCAGTTCCTTGGGCCATATCTGCTAGCCTATGCCCTCACAGAACTGATAAAATCACTCAAAAGTACAGGCATCAGAGTTGGCATAGAGTTTTCTGAATCCTCTTAAAACATGGGAATATAATTTTTCTATTCACTGAGATTGGATGCAGAGGAGTGACAGTAAGTCACTCAAGAAGCAGAGTAATTCTTACTCCCTGGTCTATGGGTGGGGGGATGGTCCTAGTGATGGAAACGGGGCTTGACTTGAGCGTGTTAGGTATTGGATCTGTTCATTCTGCTAACCTAGCTCCGCACAGCCTCCAGTGAAGGTCAGTCCTATGTTCTTCATATAGACACATTTTTTTTATGCATCAAGTATAAGAAAAGAGAACATATATTTGTTGAATGTGCTAAGCCAGTATCACAACGTTTTCTCTAAGTACTACAGCCAAGGAGGGAGCTATTAGAAAAAAAATACATGTAGAGAAAGGGTTTGTATAGTGTTTTCCCTCACTGAATCACAAGCATTCAAAGAAGAAACAATTTCTAACTACATCTCTTGGTTTACATTTAAAACCAGACCTTGGGGGGAAATTTTCCAGTTGTATGCCCGGAGATAAAAACTCTTTAACCAATAGAACATTGATTTGCAGGTTTTCAATGAAATGTAGGCTCAAGAATATGCCTGTCAAACAGCAATGAAAGCTGAGATGAGAATTAAAGACAAAGGGGAAAATAAGATGGTATTACAGCAGTGCCGCCTCTTCGGATCAAAGGTCATGGCATAGACATTAACAGGCTTTGAGAAGTAGAAACTAAATAAAGATCCCTTAAATCAATGGGAACTTTGGGAGAAATTGTGTTTATCAATAGATAGATAATATTGGGGGGAAATCAGCATATCTCTGAAATGGAAATAATTAATATGAGCAAATCTTACCAGTATCTTTGCTTTCAAACTCTTCTCACCTTTTCTTTTATCCAATGAACAATGTGACACAAACTATGTGAGTACCAAGGAATTATTTCAACTCAAGTGGACACCTGAGTCTAGCACTCTGATTTAGGGGTTTACTTTCCTGAATTCCATATGAATGGGTATGTTAGTCTTATGTAACACCCAACACAAATCATATCCAGACACCCGTATTGATGGGGATATTGTAGTCTTATGTAATGTCCAATACAAATCAATCATACCCATGCAGCAATGGTCAAGTGGAGTATCTCAGTCTGAAAAATGAAAATCTTAAGTGCCCTAAAATTGAAAGTTTTGATGGGTAGAATGTCACGAGAAAAAAATTCCACATGTAATCTTATATGTTTAAGGTGTAAACAAAATATAAATGAAGTTGGTGTTCATAATAGGGTCCTGTGTCCTGTTCCTATCATATATCATCATATATACAAATATTCTAAATGCTGAAAGTAATTCAAAACAGTCTGGTCCCAAGCATCTTGATAAGGTATATTCAAGTATCTTAGGCAACTCTTAATTAGCACTTCCCACTTAGTAGGCTTCTTAGTGTGTTTCACATGCACTCCTTCATTTAATGCCCAAAAGTTTGCATGAAAAAGTAATGGACTTATTACTAAACTATACATGAAGAAACACATAGGTAAATCAATTGCTCAAGATTTAATCTAGTGACAAGATAAAAATCAAGATCTAAGTCCAGGCAGCTGAACTCCACAGGCTCTGTGCTCATGCACTAACGTGCCCATTAGGCAAGTGTCCAGCCTATAGTTTTCCAGTTTAATTCTCCTCTCCTAACACCTCCTCCACCCCAATTTTTAATTTCTTTGAATGTGTTTTCTCAATATTTTCTACTTATTGTACAATCTTGATGCCTCTGGCAAATAATAATAATGTGTTCATAATAGTTTAAATAATAGTTTTCACATCTATTAGGAGGAGAAATGATGATAAACCACCATTAAAAACAGATTATCTTTTTGGTTGTGAGCCTAGAAGACACAGTTATATGCATAATGGAAGACACACACACACACACACACACACACACACACACACACAGGTGGGGAGGGGGGAGAAATCAGCCCTTAGAAGCATGGACTTAGGTAGGGCCTTTTATACTCTGTCTGAACCTTTAATGAAAACATAAAAAACAAGCAAACAAAGAAAAAATATGCTGTGTCATGAAGAGTTTTGATAATGATTTCCTTGGATCACAAGCACTTGGTAGAAGCATGCCACCATCTTCAAGGACCTCTGCTTTCTGGAGAGAAGCTCCATCTTTGCATAGACTGCTGTTTGACTCTGCAGTCAGGAAGATCCCTCATCTCTGAGTAGCCAGACGTGAAAGCATAATGAATGGAAAGGCAGGAAGAGGACAAAAAATAATGACATGCCAGGTACTAGCATGACTGCTTAAATAATCAATTTTCACTTCATATAGTGCTTGCATGTCTTTCCTCTGGGCGATATCCAGTAACTGATTGTTTTCTCTACCACTGAAATCATTATTTAGGAGAAATTGGAGGCAAAGCCCAAGCATTGGGCTCTAAACACAGCCCACAAGCACAGCTTATGACTCAGTGTCTCCAGGTGAATTTCAGATTCACCATACAGTAGGAATTCTTTTTTAAGATGAGGTCTCAAGAATCCAAGGCTAGCCTTGAACACCCTTGGAGTTGAGTAGAGGCTGAAACTTTTGACTCTCCTGCCTCCACCTGCAGAGTCCTGGGACTAAAGGCATGCATTGCTATGCTTGGTATATGTGCTCTTGGGGTTCAAAACGAGGGCTCTGTGCATGCTAGACAAGCACTTATCCAACTGAGCTGTGTTCCCAGCTTGCTTCTATTATCTTAGTCTCACATACCTCCAAACAGACAAATGAACAACAAACAAAACTGAAAAACAAAACAAAATTAAAACCCTACAACTGAAAGGGGTATGTGGGCCATTAGCAAGGCATCTGACAAACTAAGTTTGATCCTTGAGGTCCACATGGTAAGGGGTCAACGCCCACACATTGTCTTCTAACTTCCATACAGCTCTTGTACACTGTATCCATACCTATACTCCCAAAGAAATTACTGTAATAAAAAATTAAATGTCATGTAGCATTTTTCTCTCCCTTTCCCAAAATGTGTTTTTTTTTTAATTTGCAAACTTTATTTTTTTGAATACTTCTACCTTCAATCTGCTACTTTATTACTGAGAAATAAACAAACACTTCCCAATAGAAAATGATGCAGTGTCTTCCCTCTCAGTCTTCAGCCTCCCTGGTACCCCGTTCCTGATTACCTTCTCATTCACAGCATCTCTCATTCATTCTCTCTGTCTTTCCTATTACGTTACATGCTAAATAACAATCATCTACTACTACATACTTTTGTCCTTAATTTATTCATTCAGCCAATGATTTTGTATATAATATTCATATACTATGTTTCAGAACCATAAGAATGAATAAGCTAGAATGTCATATTACCATCTGGAATAGCCAGTCTCAGTAAAATGATGGCATATGCGGGACAAATATTTCCAAGGATCACTAATTATACACAAATGACACTCCAGAATACAGAAAGAGAATTTCTGATTGATATTAAAATTTTCCTCTATGTTATGCCTGACACAGAATCATGCTAATGATATCACACACTGACTATGTAAAGCAGTGTAAATTATTCCATTTAGTCTTCACCATGATTATAGGAATTGGTTCAATGTTCATGGTGTTCATTTCTGCCAGGAGAGGAATTTGGATAAAAATCTCCCTCTTTTCCCAAGGCTATCTTGCTCATGGGAGCAGCTAGGACTTGGCTACATGGTTTGGTTTTAAACAACCTGTGCTACTTTCACTTGCTTTATTACACTGTCCCCCCCCCCCCCGCCCCAAATGAGATTTTTAAAAGATGTATTAACTCTAGGAAGAATTGGTTGGAGTTTTGAGCTCGGAATACCCAAGATACAATTCACAGACCACATGGAGATCAAAAGGAAGGAAGACCAAACTGTGGGTGCTTCTTCGGTCCTTCTTACAAAGGGGAGCAATATACCCAAGGGAGGAGATACAGAAACAAAATGTGGAGAAGAGACAGAAGAAAAGACCATCTAGAGACTGCCCCAACTGGGGATCCATTCCATATACTGTTACTAAACCCAGATGGTATTGTGGACATTAAGAGTTAAGAAGCGCTTGCTGACGGGAGCCTGATATAGCTGTCTCCTGAGAGGCTCTGCCAGAGCCTAACAAATTCAGAGGTGAATGTTCACAGCCAACCGTTGGACTGAGCATGGGATCTTCAATGGAGGTGTTAGAGAAAGGACTGATGGAGCTGAAAAGGTTTGCAGCACCATAGGTGGAACAACAATATCAACCAACCAGACCACCATAGTGCTCCCAGGGACTAAACCACCAACCCAAGAGTACACATGGAGCAACTCATGGCTCCAGCCACATATGTAGCAGAGAATGACCTTGTACATCAATGGGAGGAGAAGCCCTTGGTCCTGTGAAGTTCAGGGGAATGCCAGGACAGGAAGTGGGAGTGGGTGGGTGGGTGGGTGGGTGGGGGAACACCTTCATAGAAGCAGGGGGAGGGGTATAGGATGGGGGTTTTCAGAGGGGAAAGCAAGAAAGGGGATAACATTTGAAATGTAAATAAAGAAAATATTTAAGAAAAATTTTAAAAATAAAACTGTAATAAATTTTAAAAAAACCAAAAAGATGATTAACAATGAAAAATATATCCTTCAATGATTCTGAAGCCAAAAGCACCCACAATATTCCTAGTGACAGAATTTTGATTGTTTTTTTCCTAAAGTATAATTGTGTATTTGACGAATCGTACCATCGTGAGCTATTTTTTCTCTGTTAATCAGAAGTCTGCAGATACCAACTACACATGACCAAGGTATGAGTGAATTAATAGCATGCTGGAGAAGAAATGAATGATTGACACTAGAAGAAGGAGGAGCTGGATAAGATAAAAAGTGGTTAACAGTAGAGGAAGGAGAAGCTGGATAAGAGAATGAGTGATTGACAGCAGAGGAAGGAGGAGTTATAAATGCTGCCCTTTGATAAACCTTCTTTACTTGCTTGTAAATACTTCAGTAAAAAGATAAGAAGAGATAATGACAAAAAATCCGTTCTGGATTGATCTTGTGAAGCACAGCAGAGGGAGGGTATAAATGTCACTGCTGTGAAGCTGCTGAGATCAGCCTCACCCACTTTGAAGAGCGACCAGTGAGCACTTAGCTTGCATAACTATTCTGTTCTTTGTTTCTGAATTGAAAGACAAAGAGGCAAGTTCTTGCCTTAGATAAATTATTTACAATATTGATTTAACTGCCTGGACTGTGTTAAGTTATATGTGAATTAAAAACAACCATTTACATTTCCTTTTATGAATTCAAGCAAGTATTTAGAATTTTAAAAATGATACTCAGAAAGACATTATCTACCAAAGCTCAAATCTGTCAGCCCTGAGTACATACTTTCAAGTAACAGTATATGGAACGAACAGGATATATTTAGTAATACATATGTATATACATAAATGGATACAATAAAAATTACTGAAGAAAAGAGAGGATGACTTGGAGGAGAGTAGAGAGGAAAAATGGGAGGGCTTGGAGGGAGGGAAAGGGATGGAAATGTTATTATTATATTACAATCTCAAAAAAAAGCTTGTGCATGCACGTGTGTGCGTACACACACACACACGTGTAAGTAAAGGGCTGTACACCAGAGAAGCAGCTTTTATGACTTAGTAAAACATATTTAGTGTAGTGCCATTATTTCTTAGATATGGAACTAAGAAGGGGTATTCACAGTTTTACAGTAGTTCCTATAATTTAATCTCTCTATAAATCCCAGAACACCAACTTTAGACTCTGTCCGTGTACTATTGATTCTATTTTCATGGAGCCTTTACTTAACATTCCAATAGTCCAAGATACAGCCTGTCCTGCAAACACAGCATTGTTCTCCTGCTCAGTTCTTGTTCAGAGTCAGAGCGGGAGCATGACTAGCTAAGCTTGCTGTTCTGGCTAGGTTTGTGTCAACTTGACACAGCTGGAATTATCACAGAAAAAGGAGTTTCAGTTGGGGAAATGCCTCCATGAGATCTAGCTGTGAGGCATTTTCTCAATTAGTGATCAAGGGCCCCTTGTGGGTGGGACCATCTCTGGGCTGGCAGTCTTGGGTTCTATAAGAGAGCAGGCACTCGTTCGGTTCCCTTCGTTGCCAGTAAAGAACATCCCTCCATGGCTTCTGCATCAGCTCCTGCTTGAGTTCCAGTCCTGACTTCCTTTGGTGATGAACAGCAGTATGGAAGTGTAAGCCGAATAAACCCTTTCCTCCCCAACCTGCTTCTTGGTCATGATGTTTGTGCAGGAATAGAAACCCTGACTAAGACACTTGCCAACCCTAAATCAACAAGAGAAGTGGGCCTAAGTATTTGTTTCTGCTGAAATAGTTTTCCTATAACAGTGTTCATTTTCCTAATGGACCTGGTATAGTGGCACATGCCTTTATCTGAGCACTGGGGAAGCAGCAGCAGGTGGATACCTGTGAGTTTGGGACCAGCATGGTCTACATAGGAGACTTCAGGACAACCAAGACTACAAAGAGACTCTGTCTCAAAAAACTCAAACCAACAACAAATCAAACAAAACACTCCCTATAGATAGTAAGCTGAGGATTAGTGTGATAAATTAAGAATTTGATGTTACCATATAAATGGTAAAAATTAGAACATTATTCACATGAGGTTAGAATAATATATTTTCCCTAAAGCCACTTATTTATTTGTTTGTTTGTTTATTTATTTATTTGTTTGTTTATTTATTTAACAGTTTTCTGCTTATATGTATGCCCTGCACTCCAGAAGAGGGCATCAGATCTCATTATTAACAGTTGTGATCCACCATGTAGTTGGTGGGAATTAAACTCAGGACCTCTGGAAAAGCAGCCAGTGTACTTGTCCACTGAGCCATCTCTATAGCCTCATTCGAGTCTTTTTAAAAATGCTATGCTAAGAATGAATAGTCAATGCATTCTCCTTCAATTTAAAGATAAATACATTTTATAAGTTTTAAAACATTTTTGTTTACAGAAGTATTATTTTTAAATACATTGATTTTTCAATGTAAATATTTATAACCCAGGTGTATAAACAAACTTTAACAATCATAAAGAAAGCCTCTGTTGTAAATAAATAATTTCATGTGAAATATACTAAAAGCAGCAACAACTATTATATGTATGTACAATACATATATACACGCATATACTGGAAATTTTTTACAATAGACATTTTATGAAAGCACTTTTAATAGATACCTGCCAGGACTCCCACCAATACCTTACAATTTTAAAACTATGTTAGGAGCACATGACTTGAGTTCTTTACAAAGGAACAAGTAACAATGAAATAAAACTTTGAAATAACAGATAAGAATGATGTCTTAGAAGCAAGGTAGGGTCAGGGATTTGAGTATTTTTTTTTAAATTTAGAAACAAAAGCAATTATTTCCATCTATGACATATCATACATACCCATATGACTTCATAACAACAGAACAACAGCAGGGTGCATATTAGGTAAATTAAGTTATATCTGAAGTTATATTTTAAGCCACAGTTTAATGGTTTTCCCTTTTCAGAACTTATATTTATGAATATTTGCAAATTTGAATCCAGAATTACAGTGTGAGGTGTTGTTTCATGGCTCACATAGAATGTAATCATAACCCTATTTTTCATAGGAAAAAAATCCTATGTATGGGGAGAGGAATAGACTGTTCCCAGTGCGGTGGACAGATGCTGTGATAAAGATAAAGTCCTTTCCACCATGTCTAGTCAAGTTGCAGAGGTTCTGAGACTGCTCTGTCCAGTACAGAAAGTGGCTTGCATTGATTCTTCAGAGCAAACGCATGGCAGGGGTGGGGCCACCAGAGTCACATGAAGCATTAGACTCACGGACTTATCTGGGGTTCTATTTAAAGGAAACATTTCCTGGCATGCTAACAAAACGTCACTATGTAAGAAGAGACAATTCTCTCTAGCAGCTATGTGCAATATACAGTCTTAACTTGTGGGTCCACTCACTCATAGTTAAACAGTGGTCAGTATTCAAGAAGATATTAATATGGCCTCTAAAACTGTGGTATAGCTAATAGTATTACAAACAGACAGATTTTATAGGTATTTGTCAGGTTTTCTAAATTGACCTTTAGATGTTTTTATTCCCATTTTTATATGCAAGTGTTACTCATATTCAACAATAAAAAAGTAAAATATACAAAGGTTTTATTCAGTAGTAAGTTCAGTATCAAGACTGGCATGGGAATATTTCAAGCCACTATCTTTGAGGGATTTATTAGAAAATTTGATGTTAAATAAGTTGATTTACTTTAGGCCCAATAGGTGTCAGTAAATTTTATCTTGCCAATGTATCCGTGGATGTGTGTTTGTGTGTATGAATATGTATTCATCTTATAGAACAGTCACCTGCAAAGAGCATGTATTCACTCATGTAGAAGCTGAACATGTCCACCATGTTGTGACTATGCCCTAGACACCGGAGTAATCCACATGAGCAAAACACCCATAGTGCCTTAAGATATATCATCTATAAAGTGGGGCACAGAATACAGAGCAAAGTAAACTGTACAATGTTCTGGTGGGTTAAACTAAACCAACACAATGAGAGAAAGCTGAGCGTGGTGGCATATGCTTGCAATCTCAGCACTATGGGCATAGAGGCCCGAAGGCAAGCTTGAGCACAAAACATATTTGTGGCCAGCTTGGGTTACCTGGGGTGGGAGCATGGAGGGTAGAGAGGTGGAAGATGGTAAAAGCGATGGTAAGTTCTAAGAATGTGTGCCAGGATGGGTCTCACTGAGGAGATGACACACACCAGGAAGCAGGGGCAGAGGAAGCCCTGTCTGAAGGAGAGGAGAGAAGGTCTGGGATAATAGATGGCGAAACTGGTGTGGCAGCTGCCCCAGGTTGCAGCAATGGCTCCTCAGATCTCTGTGTTCACTTCACTCAACACAGAGTTAGCTAATGCTGGTCTCTTTCATTTGAAGATAAGACATAAATACTATAACCATTTCTTATCAATTAAGAGGCATGGCACCCTTCTCAGAAGTGAGTATTTCATATTCGTGCAGTAAAGTGGAAGCTCTGATGCCTTTAACAGTTAAGTCTGAATCTTAACACGGAAGCTCCTTTTCACTGATATATGTGAAATTCTGACAGACATGCCCATTGGACCTACTTTCAATGGGAAAACAAATTAAGAATAAGTTACGTTTCTTTTCTCTAGCCCTGATTACTAAAAGGACTCAGCCATTTTCCAGCTGGGGAAAATTCTCTCTGGTCTACCTGCTATCCGCCATAACCTCCAAAACAGTGTTTTAATGAAAAGGAAAGTATTTAATCAAAATGCAGTTTACCAAGAAGTGCTGACATGCATATGGACACAGATGAATACCATGTGGAAATAGATTGAGTAGAGAATAAAGGGGGTTGTGGAAGAAAACTTTTGATTCCTTTCTGTCACTATTTTAGATTCTATTTTGTTATTAAAATTACAAACTACATCTATCTATCATTTATTTTACTCATTAATATGAGCAACATAAAGAAATAAACCACTAACCAAAGAAGTTGATGGGACAACACTTAGAGGGACCCATGGTTCCAGTCTCATATGTAGCAGAGAATGCCCTTGTCTGATGTCAAAGAGAAGAGAGGCCCTTAGTTCTGTAAAGCTTGATGCTCCAGTGTAGGGAAATGCCAGGACAGGGAAGCAGGAGTTGGTGGATTGGTGAGCAGGGGGAAGGGGGTCAGATAGGGGGTTTTCAGAGGGGAAATGAGGAAAATGGATAACATTTAAATGTATATAAAGAAAATATCTAATAAAAAAGAACTTAAAGCAACAGACCAAAAAAAAAAAAAAAAAGATAAAGAAGAAACACACAGAGGACAGGAGTGTGGGAAATCTTGAAAAGTGCATATTCAAGAGATGAAAGTTCAGGAGTAGAAAGACACTGTGCAGAGAGCAAAGAGGACAAGACTGACAGGGGTGAGGAGGGAAGGGAAGGCGGCCGGCAAGACTGACAGGGGTGAGGAGGGAAGGGAAGGCAGCCGGCAAGACTGACAGGGGTGAGGAGGGAAGGGAAGGTGGCCCATAAAGAATTGAGCATCAAATAGGAGCATCTGGAAGGCAAAATGGTGCTGGGAAGTTTGGGCAGTCAAAGGAGATAAGCTGGTACTCAATTTAGAACAACTAAAAGAAATTTATAAATCCATTTGAGAGATTGCCATGATAACCACCAAGACAGGGCAGAAGCTATGCCACAAAAACAAAGCTGGTTTCCACTGCTGAATTCTGTATTTACTTAAAAGACAAAGCTAGTTATTGCTGGGAGTTGACAGCAAGATGGTTTGACCTGACTCAATACAGATTCCTCCTTATATATTTAAAGCAAACAGGGATTTCCAGAAAGGCGTGGATGGGCAAATTTGAACCCCAGATGCCCAACAAGTTTCAATAGGAATGAATGCTGTTCATGTTCATTGGTCAACATGTGGTGTATACTTTCTGATGCTGCCTCAGCCCCAGTTGTTTTGCTACAATGTTTCTATTGTAAGTCACCATGGGTATTACACATTCACCAATCATTCAATTTCCAAAGATTGTTCTTTTGGTGAACCTTATAATTACAGCTACTTGGTAATTAGTTCATGTTCTGATTAGTGTGTTTTCAGTGTATACTGATTGACTCATAGTTCTCTACCTTTGATTTTATAATTGCCACTATGAAGCTAATTTTAAGAAATATGCCTCTTTTGACAGATAATTTGTTTTAAATTTAGTAAATTCATCCAGTTTAATAAATATCTGCAGAATTTTACACCATTTGTTAACTTTTATAAGGAAGTATAGAAAATACTCTCAGCTGGGTGTGGTGACACACACCTTTAATCCCAGCACTCAAGAGGCAGAGACAGGCAGATTTCTGAGTTTGAGGCCAGCCTGGTCTACAAAGTGAGTTCCAGGACAGCCAGGGCTATACAGAGAAACCCTTTCTCAAAACAACAACAACAACAAAAACAAAACAAACAAACAAAACCAAAAAAAAGAAAATACTCTCAAATCTAGAACAAAATTTAAAACATCTTTAGCCATGAACATGAAAACATTTTTTTTCCTGTGCACTTATGAGTTACATTCAGTGAAAGTCATGATCAAGTTGATATTTCTTTCTGAAACCTCAACTTGGCAGCTCTAATACAGAAGCAGCCACCCTCACATGTCACTTTACATCCCTAACTGGTGACACAGGACTTGTGAGCAGGCCAGACTCACCTGAACAACGTGAATCTGCACTGGAAAGAGAACAGAGAACAGAGGGACTGCGTAGCAAGGGAAAGAATTAATTGTAACAGCAACACTGAGGATTCTCCCTCCTCACACACAAATAATTGTTAGAATATTTGCCTTTTTCTGGAATTGGTCAATCTGAAAAATGATTGTAGATAGACTACCTATTTCCATGACAGATCTGTGGACTGAGGTATCTCATTCAACAGTTTGTTGAGGATCAAATTCTATGGAAACCATACACTTCTGGTATTTCATGGTTTACTCTTTACATTGATTGATCAATGAGAGTGGGCAGCAGACCATGTCCAGTCACATGACCTTGACCAGGTTCAGTCACATGACCTTGATCTTCACTGTGCTATAAGGAACCATTAGGACCATAAACAGTTCTGGAAAAGGTATCAATAACTATCGACAACAGGAAAATAATGTATTTAGATCAGTGGTTCCCTACTTGTGGGTCATGACCCTTTTGGGGTTATGTGACCCTTGTCCTTTACATGGGACATCTAAGAACACTGGGAAACAGATATTTACATTACGATTCATAAGAGTAGTAAGATTATAGTTATGAAGTGGCAGCTAAAGTCTAACTTTATGGTTGGGGATCATCATTACATGAGGAAGTTTATCAAAGGGTCACAGCATTGGGAAGGTTGAGGACCATTGCCGTCCTTGGAAATGTTTATGCATCATTCTATGCCTGTGTCTTGTCATATCCTTAGAGCATATATCAAGTGACCTCTGTTCTTCAGATGGGAGGTAAGACACGAATGTGCCTTACAGTATACAGCTGTGCCTCTGAGGGCTCATATCCAAGAACTTTACATTAAGGTTAGAATGTGCTGCATTCCTTCAAAGTTCAGCATTTTGTCTATTGTATGAAAAGTCATTAATTGTGGTTTTCCTCTTTGTATGCTAAAATAGCAATTTTCAATTTCAGACCAGTTGTTCATTCTTGTAAGGGTATAATTTATACCCATTCTCCCCATCCCCCCTTACTTTTAAAATAGAGCTACATTACAATATAAATTCATGCAATATTAGATCAGTGGGAAAGTAAAGCCTTTTCTTTCAACTATTAGGCAAAGAATACATCTTAGAAACACCATAAATCATGCTTGTCAGAATTTTCAAAAGACTCATTCTGTAGAGTTTCCTTGTCTATTATTTGGAAAGCACAGACATGAAACAATATAATTCAGTTGAGCGGCATCTGATTTACATTGGCTTTTTTTTAATCTTCAGTTTCCCTGAGATGAATACAATTAGCAAGTTTCAATTTATCTTCAAAATGTCTGAACTCTATTGGTGACCTACAGGATAACATCACCCATTGCCACAAAATATTCAGACTCTTAAACAAAGGGAGTCCATGGATTTTATAGCTAAAGAAATTCAATTGTAAGTTTAAATGTGGCAAACTAGTCATCCATGCATAATTCATAAAGGAGAGATAAGCTTTTTCTATGTTGCTTTTTCTATTTTTCATAATTTCCCCCTTAATGAAACAGGCAGATCAAGCAAATCGTATTTTTTTGTGTGTGGTCAGCTTACTTATGAGTGGCTGTCAATTTAAAAATTTAACAAACCAACCCCTTTAGAGGTACTGGATAGAGAAATTTCCTCAATGTTTCCAATCTGAGATGCATAACCATCCTCACATACTGAATAACCCCTGACCCATATCCTCCTGAATAACCCCTGACCCATATCCTCCTGAATAACCCCTAACCCATATCCTCCTGAATAACCCCTGACCCATATCCTCCAAGAAGCTCATTTAGGCTACGATGTTTGACTTAAATGGATGATGATAAAGAATATCATGTTGAAGATGTCATTTATGTTTTCTATGTGTAATTTGTAGAATGATATATTATTTAGTAATATTTGGTATTTAATAAATTCAAAAAATTCAAATGTGTAGATCTAGGATGTTAGAGACTAATTCTGTACAATGGAACATGATAATCAACTTAATTTTCTCCAAAACATTAATGTGTCCCTGTAAATTCTAATAATAGCCTCCAGTTAAAACACTGAGGAAACATTTTAATAAGGAAAATGTGTTATTATGGAGCTGATTATTCTTACCCAGAAAGACAAAACATAGAAATAAACAAAACTGAATGGTTGCAGAGCCAGTGTTACTAGAAATATCTTAGTAATATGGAATCACATATCTGGAACTTTGCACATGGATCTCAAGCCAGAAACCTCCTAATAAACAGCTTCTCTGTGGCAACTGCATTTAAGACTGATTGAGACAGATTTATCAGCTTTAAGTTGCTTTAATCTACACTCCATATTGAATCACACACATTTTTCACAAGGAGCCGCTAATCAATCCTGGTTAGTTCCTTATCTAAATGCAGGTGAAATCTGATTTGCAATAAACTTCTCAGATAGTTCTTAGTTTGTTCACGGTGTAGCCAGAACCAGAGATATAATGAGTCAACGTGGGCAAAACTGAGAGGCAGGCCAACACCCCGAAGGGACATGCAGGGCAGTCTCATGAAAAGAGTTTCAGCCCGAAGATAGAGACCTAGACCTCACCAGACTTTCTGATCAGTGTTGGATATACACGAAAGTCGACATTTGCAGGTACATAGGCCACACTGACCCTCCTTCATCCTTCTAACTTTACACATTTCTACAGGGAACAACAGCTCTGCACTAGTAAGACAGCAGAACTCAAACCCTGAAATTCTAATCTCATTGAAATGTGGAAAAATGATATTTGTATTTCCGATCCCTGTGTTTTCTCTTTAGCATGCGTCTACATTTTTGTTGTTGTTGCTGGTCTTTTCACCTTCCTGGAATTCTATCTTACTTCCAGCCTTTGGGGGCTTGTCTGTCGCATATATTATCTCACTTACTGTAACTCCAAGCAGGCCTATCCTCCAACTAGAAAAATACATTGTAAGTTTCCAAATACTTGAGATGGGTGGCATTTTTCTTACAAAATCCCGGTTTTTGATGCTGCAGTGATTGTTCTAACTTTAGCCCATCTTTCCAGAAATTCTCTTTAAAACTAGCGCCATTTTTATCCTTCCAAATTACTCTCCAATGCTCTCATTATGTTTTCAATGGACTTCCTTCTCTATCTGATAAAAGGTAATCACTTTAAGAAGAATAGCAACAATTTGAGAAGAGGGACCATCCCTATCTGATTGCTCTGAAGGAGAATTAGGTACTTGGGATATGTGCATTTCTCTCATCAGCAACTAAATGAAAATCTTTATTAAGCACATAGTACAAGAGAGCAGTGTCAGAGAGCTTAAGTTACTCTGTTGGAGGTCACAGTTGGAATAGACATACACAGGACAATGCAATTTTACTTAGGAAGAAAAGAGAATAATTTGAACAGGATACTCAAGAACCATGTACTGGCTAGGTTTGTGTCAACTTGACACAGCTGGAATTATCACAGAAAAAGGAGTTTCAGTTGGGGAAATGCCTCCATGAGATCTAGCTGTGAGGCATTTTCTCAATTAGTGATCAAGGGCCCCTTGTGGGTGGGACCATCTCTGGGCTGGCAGTCTTGGGTTCTATAAGAGAGCAGGCTGAGCAAGCCAAGGGAAGCAAGCCAGTAAGGAACATCCCTCCATGGCTTCTGCATCAGCTCCTGCCTTCTGACCTGCTTGAGTTCCAGTCCTGACTTCCTTTGGTGATGAACAGCAGTATGGAAGTGTAAGCCGAATAAACCCTTTCCTCCCCAACTTGCTTCTTGGTCATGATGTTTGTGCAGGAATAGAAACCCTGACTAAGACAAACCATAAAGGTGCTCTATGGAGAGGTGACATTTCAGTTGAAAACTGAAGATGAGGGGAGCAGAGTGATCACTGGGTTTCACATAGAAACAACAGGTCAGAGGCTCTATGGTACAAGTCAGGTTGTTCCTTCCAGAGCAGTAATTCCCTACCAGTTTGCCAGTCATGTGTGCCTGATAAGACCTAGACAATTCGAATGCTGAAGCTATCTGAGGAAATTTGGAAGAAAGAGAAAAATAATCCATTACTTTGCGTTAGGAACTACTGAAATTGTCAAGAGTGGCTTAGAGGAGACAGAAGGCGCTCCTGTCCAAACCTCCAACCACTGGGTCTGGGAGTCATTGTCCTCTTACTCAAACCTCCAACCACTGGGTCTGGGAGTCATTGTCCTCTTACTCAACCTGCAGAGGGCGCAAGATAAAAGAGTATGGACATCCAACCACTGAGTCTGGAAGTCATTGTCCTCTTACTCAAACCTCCAACCACTGGGTCTGGGAGTCATTGTCACTCTTACTCCAGTGGCAGAGTGCGCGAGATTAAAGAGTATAGACATCGAGGAGTTCATGAGGCCATCTTACAATGAATCTTTGACCACGAATACCAAGGCATCACTGTTTCAGCTCTGATCACCTGTGATACTAATGAAAGCTCTCTTATGTAACACTTATATGCAACACGGTGAAGCACTACTTGATTTAACTACACAGATGACTTCTCTAATCATTCTATATGTGCCTAGTAAAACAGTAAAATTTTAAAAGATTTAATACTATAATATCTAGATATAATGACTTTGGTTTATATTATATATTTGGTATTTATTTATATTTTATTATTATTAGATAGCCTCAAAGAAGCCTGTTTCTTTTTTCTGATTATATTCCCACTATAGCATGAGATGTTTACTCAGAGTTTAATTCCACTGTAGATCTGTTATGTTGTATTGTGTAATGCATTGTTTGAAGGTGTAATTTTTGAAAAAAACCAAAGAGGCTAATTCCCCATTGCTCCTCATTCTATCATTTGGTAGTGCATTACCTACCACGCCTGTTTGCTTAAAGTTACCCAACTGTTCAGAAAAAGAGACTTGTTACCAGCAACAGGAAATCCCTCTCCGAGAAACAGGTTGAAATTTAAACTAATACTTAAGGTTGTATCATGCAATTTTCTCAAAAAATTTAAAATGCCAAACTGGGTGATGAACACTCAAATGCATTCTGAGCTCCTTTGTGAAAGCAATAATTACCTTTAAAATATTCTGTCATGTTTCTAAGATGCAGTACAATCACGATGGCTTCTATTATACGCTTGCACTTGCTCATAGCAAGTGGGAAGCTAAGACTGAAAGAAATTCCTTCTTGCTACACTTTCATCAATGTCTTGCTTGGGAACCCTCATGCAGGCACATGTCTGAGAAGTTGAGAAGTTTCACCTTTTAACTTGTTTAAATTATTAATATCCATTCCATCCAACAAGCTTCCTGACTCACAGTTACTTTCTAGCTACCGCCTCAAAACCTACCAGTTCTTTGTTTTAATGGCCCCTTAGTTTCTTTTTGAAGGTTGCAGAAGAAAAATACTTGGGAAAAGATTTAGAAAAAAAAACATTTTTAGTAAAACTAGAGTGAGAATTAAGCCAACAATTATGTGCAGCTTGCTCTTTATAAATTTTAAATGTGTAACGATTGAACTCCAAACACTCTGCTTTCAGCTTTGTTCTGCTCTGGTTACCTTCCTAGGATCCATTCGATTATTCTTTCTTCTTGTGAGTTTGATCTAAAGATTTCCAAAGAGCAATGCCTCTGACACAAAGAACCATCCTATCATCTGTTATTCCCAACAGGGATGCCATGGTGGCCTATCATAGCTGCTCACCTTTCTGAGAACTCCATTCTTTCTTAGACGCCCTTGAACATCGGCCCCCTAGTATTCTTCAAAAAGAAGAAACTACAGAATGAAGATGAATTGCGGACATTTTATTTTTATCACTACCCACCCCAGTTTGCATCTGCTGGTGATATTTGTTACAGAAACACAAAAATCTTTTCACTTGGGAACTGTACCTACAGATTTTGTAGTGCTTAAAATGAAATTAGATTATTGAAAAGAGTTGAGCTGTGTACTTTTTGGAAACTTGATCTTTTCTTTTTATGATGTTCTGTCCAAATGATCACATGAAAATTTCAAATTTCACTTTTCTTTCTAGATACTTACTCTTGAAGAAAGTCACCAGTACTAAGCTTACAATCACATGAATATCACCAATCATGGGTTTTCATTGTGACTACTGTGAAGTGCTGTGTAGGCAAGTGTTCTCATTCTTCCAATAAGTCAAACAGTATAGTACTTGCAAATAAAAAAACAATTGCCCTCGTGTCTGTTTACAAAGGAAAGGTATTATTTTAATTTCACTTTAATTAATGCAACAGAAAATTGCTGACCTTTTGGTATATTGCACAAATGGGCATTTTGAACTTTTTAACAACCAAACGTGCTGCATCTGGTCTTTCGCATTCACACCTCCAAGTAGACTATGACATCTCTTTTAGAATGGAGAGAAATGTCTAAAGCATAACTGAGTTCTACCAGGACAATTTACACCTAATGTATCAGTGCTTCTGAGAACAGTCTTGTAAAAATTTCTCTCATTCCCCATAAGGAAAGCAGTTATTTTTGTTGCATTCATCCTTGAAAATATCCATTGAAAATCCAGTCCATGATCCATGGATATAGCTAACAAATCTCAAAATGTTTTCCAATGGTATGATACATTTGAAGTGGTATTCATCTTCCAAGCAAAAGTACACATACTGGGCTAAATTCTCTTCCCATCTTTCAAGATTTGAAAATTTAAAATTATATTTTACAGTTACAGCACTTACTATACACATGAGAGAGTTAAGTAAATATTTTGGTCTTTTCATGTTAGGATATGAAGACAGTATGCTCGCTGACATCTAGAGTCTTGATTCTCCTTTTGGGTTATACGGAGAAATAGATGATCTAGTGATATTTTATAAGTTAAGAGGGCAGGTTCGGAGAATAGGCCGTGTTGCCTAGGAAAATTAAACATCAGTGCTACCAAAATTTATTTTTAAAATAATGGTGAGAAGGATTCCATAATGAGGCAGGACTTTCAAGAAGTTATAGGAAATGTGCAAAAGAAACCATTAGTATCTAAACATTGAAGATGTGCAACAATGGTACACACACACACACACACACACACACACACTAACAGTAAATTTAATATACAAAGTCAACAAACTGATATAAAAATAAATGGTTCTGGGGGCTGGTGATATGGCTCAGCGGGTAAGAGCACCTGACTGCTCTTCCAAAAGTGATAAGTTCAAATCCCAGCAACCACATGGTGGCTCACAACCATCCATAACAAGATCTGGCTCCCTCTTCTGGAGTCTGAGGACAGCTACAGCGTACTTACATATAATAAAAATAAAATAAATCTTTAAAAAATGGTTCTTTTATAGGGGATGAAGAAAAGTCTGGAATGTCTAAGGTTAATTCATCATTTCAAACACATATTTTTCTAGAAATTTGTTCCCTTAATGCTTATTTTCACGGAAAGGATGTTGCCCCCATAATTTTAAACATGTTTTATTTATTTTGAATTATGAACATGCATATATAGCTGAGTGAGCATAGCTGTGTATGTATATAGCTGCCCAGAATCTGGAAAAGGATGTCAGATCCATTGGGTTGGAGATATAGGGAATTGTGATTCATCTGGCATGGTTCTAGGGACTAAAACTCAGGTCTTCTACTAGAGCAGCATGCACTCTTAACCTCTATGTCATGGCTCTAGCTGAACTTCAAGTACAGGAGAGGGTCATCAATAAAGAGAAGCTAGGAAGAGATGAAAACTAACACAGAGTAATAAGTAACTTGTAACAAGTAACTAGTAACATGTAACTAGTAACAAGTAACTTGTAACATGTAACTAGTAACAAGATAAAGTACTTGTTTCCAGACAGCAAATGTATATTCTAGTTTCTTCCTGTAGGTGAATTAAAATGGTTCTATTTGTAAGATGGCTTTGGTCACAAGGTAGTTAGGTGTTTAATTGGAGCTTTCTCAGGGGATGTTCCTGTATCACTTCTCCATGAGAATTTGAGTTAAGTGGTAACACATAACTGGTTATCAGAGAGGTGGTTCTCACTAGTGAGGAAGAAAACTGTGTATGCTCAGTGTAACCTGTATTGGGGTGCTTAATAGAGCATAATATATTTTAGCATGGAGTTTTCAGAAAAAAAATTACCCATAATGAAAACCTTGATCTGGTTCATACAGCCTCACCCTAGAGACTTAGCCACATCCTATGTAAATGGGCTCCTATTAAAACCACTGGACAAGTGGATGGGAAAAGAACAGATGCCTAAGCTTCCACAGTACCACACAGTTTACTTATATATTTATTATTTGTGTACAGAGTGCTTTGATTTTCTTTACTGCATGTAACTATATATGAAGAAGGGCAGCCACATTAAAGAACAGCTATGTCCACATTCTCTGATCTCATTGTGTCAGCTATCCTCTCACACAAAAACATTTGTGTCATATGCCCAATTCAGAAATAATTTTAAAGCTCCCCCATTATGTATCACTAGAATTAAAATAATACTGGAGCTTCTCCACAACTCTTCAGTAATCTGTCACCTTCAATGCTGTCAGTGACTAATGTTTCTCCACAATAGTGAAATCATTCTAACTCAGGACCAAAGAAAATGCTCTTGAAAAATAGGTTTGTTTTGAGCTGGGCATGGTGGCATATGCCTTTAATACCAGCACTCTGGAGGCAGAGGCAATCAGATTTCTGAGTTCGAGGCCAGCCTGGTCTACAAAGTGAGTTCTAGGACAGCCAGAGCTACACAGAGAAACCCTGTCTCAAAAAAAAAAAAAAAAAAAGAGAAGAAAAGAAAAGAAAAAGAAAAAGAAAAAGAAAAAGAAAAAGAAAAAATTTGAGGCAAATAAAAGTAGATCCAGGACAAAGAGGCAAAGGACACCTTCTCAGAAACCTTACCAGAAATAATATTTTTAAATCTAACCAGAAGAAATTTTTAATAGAAAGTCTACTTACTAAGTTACTGAAACAATGGATCACTTTCTTTTCTGAAGAGTGCCCAGCAGGCTCTAATGTCCAAGGATATCTCCACCACTGGGTTTTCATATCATAATGGAATAATAAACATAATGTGCTGATGGAGCCCTACGGGATTAGACCTGATCAAAATACCTGCTCATTTGCCATCTCCTTAGCACTTCAGTTGTATATCTATTATGAAGAAAATGTCCTGATCTACAAATTAATGTTCCTCATTTCAGCATGCCATTTATGTTCACACACAACAGAATGCTGTCTCTTTAAACACATTTACTCTCTGTGACTCAGCCATTAAATGACAATTTGAGAGTGGGAGGAAAAAAGAACCAGAATGAATATAGTTGTTCTCATTGTCCTCTTCAGGGCCCTGGATCTTAAAGCCTTGGCTATCATCAGTTGAATTCTACCTTTGTCAGTCTGTTTATCGGAAGATAGAGAGCTTAATTTACAATGAGGCATGCACACCTTTCAAACCATGTTTTTATAATCATCTCAAGGCAGAAGTCTATACACAGATACTTAACATCTGTGCGTAATTTCACTTTAATCTTAGTGATACTGAGTAGAAGAATAAAGAGAGAAAGCTACTCTATGCAGTGTACCAACACTTTGGAAGAGAATTTACTGTGATGTAAAATTTTAAGTCTGAACACTTAAAACATGAATGGATATTAGAAATGGAAAGAGACTGGGATAAATTCAATGCTAGACAATTTTACAAGTGTGGTAGTGCCCTGGATTTGATTCCCACATCTCCAATTAAACAAACAAACAAACAAACAAACAAACAAAAACGAACAAATAAACAAAAATGTGAGTATTTCATGGCATGTGAGATTACTGTTCAATTTAAATTTAGTTGTTATCATGTACTATTGGAACACAATGACATTAACTCACGTGTTGTAATGGTTTGAGCAGTTGCAACGAAGATTAGGGTCTTCAAAGGTGGAAATAGTTGTTATGTACCTTATATAAAAATTTGTTGACATCTTACTTTCTTTCAAAGGCTTCTACCTCAATCATAAATGTTTCACATCTTTTTATGCATTGAGATATGGAGATATGAATTAACAAATATGAATTATATGATCTATCTGACAATACATCAGGAACCCCATGGGTGTCATTGTGTGGAAACCTTACCACTAACAGAAGCTGGAAGGTTACTCTAGACACATAAAGCCTGATGCTGAGCGTAAGTGACTGGCCTACTGTATTACCTGGCATTAGTGAGTAATTTATGGAACATGCTTTCTAGTGCATTTGAGAGAATCAATGCAGGTGCCCTCGCTCATGCTCATGCCTGCTCCAATTGTGCCACTCCTTTCCTGTAATGCTTCTCTGCTTTCTCATTCATTCTCCAGTTTAATTCAGGAAAGAATGACTTACTATA
Organism: Mus minutoides; assembly: GCA_902729485.2. Classification (NCBI taxonomy): domain Eukaryota; kingdom Metazoa; phylum Chordata; class Mammalia; order Rodentia; family Muridae; genus Mus; species Mus minutoides. The sequence continues at coordinate 42,570 of CACVCL010021440.1, forward strand.
AGGATTCAACACACTGACTCTTTCATTATCTTTTTTCCTTTTTTCTTTTATTAGATTACTTTCTTTATTTAATTTCAAATGCTATCCCCCTTCCTTGTTTCCCCTCAGAAACACCCCTGTCCCAACCCCGTCCACCTGCTCACCAACCCACTCAATCTTGCTTCCCTGTCCTGGCATTCCCCTGCACTGGGGCACTGAGGCTTCTCAGGACCAAGGGCCTCTCCTCCCATTGAGTCCAACAAGGTCATCCTCTGCTACATATGCAGCTCCATGGGTCCCTCCATGTGTACTCTTTGGTTGGTGGTTCAGTCCCTGGGAGCTCTGAGGGTACTGGTTGGTTCATATTGCTGTTCCTCCTATGGAGCTGCAAGCTCCTTCAGCTCCTTCAGTCCTTTCTCTAGCTCCTCCCTGGTGTTCAGTCCAATGGTTGGCTGAGAGCATCCACTTCTGTATTGTCAGGCACTGTCAGAGCCTCTCAGGAGACAACGATATCAGGTTCCTGTTAGCAAGAACTTGCTGGCATCCACAATAGTGTCTGGGTTTGGTGACTGTATGTGGAATGTTTCCCCAGATGGGGCAGTCTCTGGATGGTCATTCCTTCAGACTCTGCTCCACACTTTGTCTCTGCACTTCCTCCCGTGGATATTTTGTTCCCCCTTCAAGAAGGTCTTCCTTCTTCTTGAGCTTCACAGATCACTATAAATCTTTCACACAAAAAAGCCCTATCTAATTCACCTCACTCACATATTTGTAACTCTGTAATTATCTAGAAAAATGTTTATTGTATTCCTGTTGTGACTCCAATAGAGCAGAAGACTTCCATAGGAAGAGAAGCCCCTTGGTCTTGCAAACTTTATATACCCCAGTACAGGGGAATGCCAGGGCCAAGAAGTGGGAGTGGGTGGGTAGGGGAGCAGGGCAGGGGGTGGGAGAGGGTATAGAGGACTTTTGGGATAGCATTTGAAATGTAAATGAAGAAAATATCTAATAAAAATTGAAAAAAAAAAAGAAAAAAAAAAAAGACTTCCATGGGATCTCAGTGCCTAAAGTACTACTTCTATACTTCTCTTACCTTGTTTCCCATTATACTTATAATCTGATAAACTCAACAGAGATTGAAGCTAGCCTGGACTGCTCATTATCTCTCCTTCCAGTTAGAATTTCCCCTTGACTTAAATCTGATGATTAATGCACATTTTTCCCAATAGATTTTGTTAGTTGTCTGCCCCAAAGTGGTATTCTCTGTGTATTCTGGAGAGTTGAGGGCCCATTTGGACCTACACGTGAACAGTGTATGCCACAGATTTCTCCTCATTAATCATGTCCACTGCAGCTACTCAAGGAAGATAGAAACCCACTAAAGCCAAGCATGGGGGCATAGACCTATAATCCCAGATCTTGAGGCACGAAAGGAAGAAAATTGACCCAAGCTGGGGGCAGTATGAACTACACCTTGAGTACTAAGCTAGAGATATTATCAATCTCTGTCTTCAATAAATAAATAAACACAAAAAACATCAGTCATCAATAAACAAATAAACAAACCGGTTGAAATAGCAGGCTAACTGAAAAAGGAAGGAGAACTTCTGAGAAACTTTAGAAATGGAAGAGAAAGGTGCAAGGAGGCAAATACCTTTATTTGTATGAAATAATTTTGGCATCCTGAAAGTGGGAAATGAAACAGTTATAATACACAAACTATCATATATGAAATGGGAAACCCCTTCACCTCTCATGACTTATTTTAACCTCTGAATTCATTAGTTCAGCTATGATCTTAGTTATAAGCTTTTTATTAAAAATGAAATAAATTAGTTCTGATGTAAGCTGGTTTTAGCTGTATTTTCCATTATCTGCTTTCTACCTGATTCATTGGTCAAATATTTGTTGAACTGTTTATGCATGCATATGCTTTTAAATATAGATAGAATACACATTTATATTGCACAAATGTTCTGACCTTAACTGTGCCATGGTTTCTTGCTTCACATATTATTTAACGTTTTATTTGATTATGTCTTTGGAAGTGCCTTAGCATGAAGAACTATTCTTCTACATGGTTTTTTTTTTTTTTTCATCATTGGATATATTACAGCTGCCTAGTGTTTGCTCATTCAATGAGTACATGATGGCTGAATCAAGGATAAAGATCAGGAGCTAGCAGGGAAGAGATAGGATTTCACTCTGCTTTCTTTCTATAGGACTGCACACATAGGAACTATAGTGAAACTGTTCATCTCCCAAATGAATGAGAAAAGAGAAGGAAGAAGTGTGGAGGGTATGAAGGAACAGAGAACTTGATGTGTGCAAATGGTGCGCAGGTTGCAACGGTCAGTTGTCTGGTACAGAAGCAGCTTCAGAAATAAAAGCAGATGGTAGAACATTTGTTCTCTTGGCCACAAAACTCCTGCTAATTGAAGCAGCAACTGAACAAGCTGCTCTTTCACTCTCCTGGAGGTATTTGAGTTTCACTTGGATTTGACTTTCGAACTAAATACTGTCACACCTCCTGCTTCTGGTACAGCTGGATTTTTTCATTACAGGACTCTTCATCAAAGGACATAATGAATAAAGGGGCTGGCACCTATGAATATCTCCTGAGACTGAGAGAATAACCAGGAGCACCTCTGCCTGAGGAGAGTGAGGCTTTCAAATCAGAAATGGCATTTCTCTACAAGGTAGATGCCAGATTTGACTTGAGAGAACAACGTGGAGTAGGAAAAGCATTTGGGGGGCTTAGTCTTAATGGTTAGATGATCCTTACACCAACTAATTCATCTTTTTCTTACAAATGTGTTTGTTCACAACAGAAGTCGAGGCCCTGGAATAGAATTGTAAAAAGCGGTGATTACAGGCTTGAGGTGCACATGTTAGAACTCCCCCCACTGTCATGATCCCAAGACCACCTTTCATTTTTTCTTCCTTTCTGTAATTCAGACTTGCATATCCAGAAATGGAAACACATTAAAATTGCTGTGAAATTTGCCAACCCAGCTTGCCCACATATTTGTATCTGTGTCAGAATACAGTATTGTATTTACTAAGTTTAAATTATCTCCTGTCAAAACTCAATGAAAATCCTGGTGTAACAAATTATATTTTAGAGATGTAAGCACATATTTTTCAAAATGAAATCACATATTAAGAAACTCAGAGGGTTATATGTACAAAAGGAAACAGCCTGAAATACTGGGCACATTCAAAGTTGCTAAGTGTAGAAGAGGATGTGGCCTGCTGTCTGCTCCAGTTGGAGATAGGGGGAGTGGGTTCACAACTAGCTCTCACCACCAAAAATTTACAGCATCACTAAGTCATTTACTCTCATGGATTGTAAACTATTAGCTAAATCGAGATGCTCAGAATTGAAAACAATACACTTTGAAAAACATCAATTTTTAATATTTCAAAGGCTTGAAGATCTGGTTTTGCTTGCTAGAGTCATAGAATTTTGGAAGTACATTAGTCTTTAACAAAACATAGCCAAGCATGTTTATTTTAAGGATTAAAAAAAAAAAACCTACTTCTGAAATATTTAATGACTAATTCAAGGTTTTACAAATGAGGAAATAAGTTTAAATATAACTTATGTCCCATAATTTTAGTAGATTATTTTGCTGTTCTGTTATTAAATATACAACTATCAACAGAATTTTCTACCTTAAGAATATATGTTGATATAAACATTTTTCGTTCCAAGGTGTATTTTCAAATAAAATCTCATTTTATTTTTATTACATCCTAATGGGTTTCAGAGAGAATATTGCCTTATTTGAAGATGAAAAACATTTAAAAACAGAGCATCATCCAGGCATCAGATGTTCTATCCACTCTTCAAGCCATTCTCATCACATTGTAATAAAAAAGGAATGTTTCTTTTTTAATATTTTCTTTAATATATTTTGATCTTATTCTTTTCCTTTCCCCAAATTCTCCTATATTACCCATCCTCACTAATACAACTTCATTTTCATGTTCGGTTTCTTTTAATAGTGCTATGCACTATATATTTTAAAAAGTAGGGCAAAGTAAAATTGATTTTGCTACAGTAGTATTGTAATTCCCAAGAATGTCTGGAGGTTCCCAAGAGTATCTCAAAACTAGGATGAGGAGGGCTTAGATGAGATTCTTCTGTCTCCCAAAGCAATTTGTCTCTTAATAACGATCATAATTACCTTCGACAATAGTCAAACCCTAGATTCTGCCAGAGGCAAACTACTCAGTTCACATAGAGTGCCTTTGACAAATGATTCTCAACAATGTTGTGCTAGACAAGAGCTTTCCTTCTCCAAGTCCATCTAGGACAGTCACACATGGGTACCAACTTCCCAGTTACTGTGTGAATATAAATATCCACTTTGTTTCCAGAAAATACGTTATAAGAAAACCTAATCATGTGTTTCTTAGTTTACAACATACAGAAACAATACAAAAACATACTATATCTGTCCAAACTGCATTCATTTTTCTTCCTTCCTTCCCTCCTTCCTATCTTTCTTTCTCTTTTGACTTTTTTGTTAAGAATTTTCTTCATACGTGCCACGAGATTTGATCAAGTCCATCTCTGTCCAACCCTTTCCCTCCAACTCTTTCACTACCTTTCAGTTTCATGTGCTCTTCTTCTTATAACACACAGAATCCATTGTAAGTATAGTCCTGGATTATAGCTAGGCATGCTTGTGCATGAAAAATCTACTGCAGCATAAGTGGCATAGCCTCTCAGCCCAGGTATGCCTGAAGAAAACTGCCTCAGAGAGGGAGAGACTTCATCCATACTCCAGAAAGAAAAAAAAAAGAGTATAGTGAAAGGTACCTAATATTGAAGACCTTGGAAAATGCCATGTGGAATCTACTATTGTAGATGGGCTGTAAAATCTTTACACACACACACACACACACACACACACACACACACACACACACACAGTGGGAGACAAGTCCTCTCCTTGAAAACATAAGCTATCAAATGAAAATCCTAGTACCAGGTGTAGGCTAGTTTTTTCTTTTCAGTTGTTGGTTATTGGCTTCTGATTGACCTCCCTCCTTTCCTATAAAAGCAAAATCCAATACACGATGAACTATTACCATTATTCTTTGGATGATTCCAGAATTTGGTGGAGACATAATATACTTGAGTCGTAGGACATGTGAAAGTGTCCTTTACACTGGCCAAGTTTCATAGTGCTAGAAGGTTCTGTGCTGGCTACTAAGGGAGAAAGTAATCAACAACATTACCTGCACGTGAACCCTGCAGGCTACAATAACTACTGGCTTGGCGAGATGTGCCCACTGGTGCAATAGTGGCAAAAACATTATGGGGACAAGCAACCACCATTACTCAAGTGAAGAGGCTGACTGTAGCATGAAAAAATAAAACTTCACCAGCTTTATATCTGACAGAGAATTATTATGTATAGCATGCAGAAAAACTAAAAGACTAAACACACACACAAATTCAAATAAAAATCAGGGCATAGAACTAAACAGAATTCTAATTTATTCATTTTATTTTTTGTGTGTTTTGCCTGCATGTATGTCTGTGAACCATTTGTGTGTATGATGCCTGCAGAGGTTAGAAGAAGGATAAGATTCCCTGAATCTCAAGTTATAGGTGGCTGTAAACCACTCTGTGGTTTCTAGGAACTGAACCCAGGTCCTCTGCAAGAGCAACTAGTGCTCTTAATGACTGAACCAATGCATCCAAACCAGAATTTTAGAAGAAGAAATATTAATGGGTGAGAAATAGTTCAAAATGTCTTCAACATCCTTATCCATGAAGAAAATGAAGATTAAAGCTATTTTGTGATTTCATATCATGTCCCCCAAAATATCTATCATAAAGAAAACAATGGTAACAAGTTAAATGAAAATTTAATTTGGATATGGGTAGAGGGGACACTTATCCATTGTTTTCGCAGCTACAAACACTAAAGAAGTCAGTATTAATGTTCTGCCAAAAGCTAGAACTACACCTACCATATGATCCAGCCATACCACTGCTGAGCACATACATACCCAAGTGGCTCTCTATCCTACTACAGACAGACCTGACTGTTCATAGTTTTGTCCCTCTATTTACAGTAGCCAGTAAATGAAACAACCTTAATGTCCACCAACTGATGGATAATGAAAATATGGTACATATAAACAATTGAACATAATTCAGTTATAATGAAAAATGAAATTATGAAATTCTTGAGCTAACTGACAAAGCTGGAGATAATCCATCTTAATGAGGCAAGTCAGACTCAGAAAGAAGCATCCTTGAGTACATAATCTACTCAACGTGCCCCAAGCAACCTTTGGACTTATTTTCTCTTTTTTATAGTGTTTAGGACTAAGCCTAGAACTTTATGCATGTGAAGAACATACTCTACCATTGAGATCCACTCTCTCTCTGCCAAGCTGACCTCTGTGTCCATTTTTGCATTTAGGCAAGTCCTAATTAAAGTCTTGTCTTTTATTGTTTAAGATTATCTTGAGAAAGGACACACAGAAAGATGAAGAAAGAGAGCTACAGTTATTTGAAAGCACATTATATTGCCATATATTCTACATTTATGAAAATTAATTTTAGCACAAGTAAACATGATCTAGCACTTGTAAGCACCTCTGTGTTTACTGGGCTTGTTTATATCACATTTTGGAGAAAACGTGAGAAAAGGGGTAAAAGGAAAAGAATGGTTAAGATATCACTTTGGTCTTGAAAATCTGCTAATAAGTTCTTAACTACTACGTGGCTACATACAATGCATCTTAAAAATGACATTTGTAGGCCTTATAACTGCAGCTTCTGAAATGCATTAAAATATACTTGAAAATGTTTGTTTCTTAGCAGGCATCAATATAAAATCACTTCCAATTAGACAGAAGACAAAATTTTCTGGTGATTAGTTGTGCATTTAAGCAAAGCAAGATGATCCTGTAACCCTAATCACTATATTACATAAAGCTAGCTGTGGAATCATCTAAAAAGTACAGCTAGAAGTGAAAAATAAATAAAAATAAAAAACAAAAACAAAACCAACCAACCAAAAAAAAAAAAACAACAACAACAACCAAATAAAACCCTCCAGCCCTTCCTCCTGGAACTTGAGCTTGTTACTACCCAAGAGATTTGTCCCCACTGACTTCCAGTAGAGTCAGAAGATCCATTAGGCTGAGACAGTACTTTCCTTAGTGCACAAGAACCCTGAGTTTTTGCCTACCACATTGTTGGATGTGCAGCCCCCAACTTAGAGGTGAGAGGCGGGGCTTCTTTCATGTGCAGGCTTCAAAACACCGACAGATAATGGCAGCTTACACCTTGAGGACAGATGCTGATCCACCATGTCAACTTGGAAAGCAGCAGCATCTGGCACATGTTGATCTTACACAAGGAGTGAAGACTGACAGGTGCTAAGCTTTGCCATAGATTGATTTCTTAATTTTTGTTTAAATATAGCAGGGGTAACATCCTCAAATATGCTAAAACAGAAATGGTCACAAGACCTAGTGCAGTATTAAAAGGGTTAATGAGTAGTAACATCTAAACCTAAGACAGAAGAAGAAAGGAAAAAAGCATCCAGGACTGCATTCACTCCTTGCAAGTTAATGTAACCTACTATTTGACCAAATGCTTTGTGACCAAACAACTTATAGCTCACAGTTTAAAGTGATGGCTGTCCATATAGGAGGGAAGGCATGGTGGAGAAGCTCCATTCATGTGGAAGCATGAGGTAAAAGATAGAGCCAGGTGGCTTCTAAGGCAGCAGTGCACTCTGTGGCCACCTTGACTTACCACTTGTCAGCTGACTTGTTATTACTATTTTCAGTATGGAATGTTGCCTCATCTCCTTACAGTAGATTATCATTGGAAGGCTATACCTATATGTAAGACAACCCCCTTTGGATCTGTATTGGTTGTTATGGGTTCTTATAGCTTGCCTTTAAAAGGCACTCTCTGGTCTATAGGATTGGTATTTCTTTCCTCCCACCAGAATTTTAATATTTGATGTTGCAAAGTGGTGCAATTCTAACTAATCAGGACATTTGGCAGGTAGCTGTTTGTCTCAGACTCTCTCTGGATGCTTCTAGAGAGTCATCATGTTTAGTATTCAGTGGATCAGCAGACGTGTATGATGCTCTGAATCAAAAGTGCAACACATAGTCACTGCTTCAACCAATTAAAAGACCTATTTATAGGAAGCTAATGTCAATAAAACTAAGGATATATCACACAAGAAAGAATAGTGTTGAAAGCTCAGAAAAAGGTGTTTGACTATATAAGATAGCTGGAAAATCTCCATTCTTTTAAGTGTCTCTGAGATATTTATCATTATAAATACTAATTACTTCATTACATGTTTATAATCATTTACTATACATTTAAAAATAATTATTATTGAAAGGATATTATGTGCTAGCCAAGTCTTTTCCATACTTATAGTATCACAGATTTAAAGGATTCCCATATACTTGCAGTTAGCTAAGATTAAGCACTTTAGGTTCATAGCAAGTAATTTAGCAGAGCATGGACTTGAACCTATGCCAAACATTTCAAAAGCCAACCCAAATCATTTATAGCCAGACAGAGAATGGGAAGCAAGAATACATAAGAAAGTGTAACCTCAACTAAACAATTACCAAGATTTGCTTGGTCAAGAGCAAGAGAGCAGGTCATTACAGTCTGGAACTTCAATATAAACAATGGAATCAAGGTAGGGATTTACACAGTTTGTAATGAGCAAGGAGAAGCGGCCTTAGAACAAAGGAGGTAAAAGCAGGGTAGAGGACCACTCAGAAGCCCAGTGACAAAGAGAAGCTTACACTAGAGTTGTTTAAAATTGGTGATAGATTAGTGGTCCAGGAGCCATTCCATGCCCCCAAAACAAAGGATCTAGCTTTCTGAAACTAATTATGACTGTAATTTTCTTTTATTTTTTTTTAAAAGAAGATAGAAAACTAAGCCAAAACTGATTGCATTTCTACTTATATGGAATACAGATAGATTTTTTTTAATCATAAGTAATTTTTGGATGTGGGTTTTGATTGATGGGCGCATTATGTTTAGAAAGTAAAATCACACATAGAATGAAAATGAGAAGTGTCTGGTGGGTAGTAGATAGCCATATAGGGCAGGCAGCAAAGGCCTCCTTGAAGCACAGACATATCATTAAGGCCATATGGTTGCCTCCGGACCATCCCCATCCTCCCAATGCCCTGCCACCTCACCCCACTCTAGCCACAGTGCAATGTGAGATGGTAACAATGGTCTATTTCCTTTTAGAGGGATTTCCCCTTAGGCATCATATTTTTAGTTTAGGAAAATGCATGTTTACATGTTTCAATCTTTTATAGTCTTTGTGTATAAAATATATAATGATTTTTTTAGTTGTTCAAGCAAATTATTTTATTTGGTTTTGAAATAAACTTAAATTCCATGCATAGTTGCATTCAGGACAAAGGATTTATAATGAGACCATGTTATAGTTATTTTAAGTATGTATCAGAGGTATTTTCTAAGTAATTAGATAGATATAAATTTTACACATACATTTACATAGGTTTAGGGAATTCTAAAAAAGAGGAAGTCATAGAATTTCCTTAGGAAAATTTAGTTCCTTGAGGATTTGGTACTTTTGGTTTAACAAAATGTGTGAATTCAGATTTTCAATGTAAGATTATAGAAGATCACGTATTATTTAAAATGTCTTAGAAATTTATATATTGATAATCCATCACTATTATTCAAACAAAGTAGACAGTTTGGTAAAAATTTGCATCTATTTTTCAATACTTCCCAACTTATAAACTATGTAATTCTTTATGGTAAATGAAACATGAGTGTTCTTTACTTTTCTTCTCCTTTATCTCTCTTTTTTTTCTAATTAACTCAAAAAAGGATTTACTTATGTGTGGAGATATATTTCCTATTTCTTTAAAATCAAAAAGTATATGCAACTTACCAATCACATGAAATATCTAACAGGACTTAATTTACATTATTATAAAAGCTCACCAGTATCACTTTAATTGGGAAGAATGACATCTGTTCCTTCCAGCAGTAGGTGAAAAAGATTTAAAAACAGTTTATATTTCCCAAGAGTCTAAGAGGAAAAGAATGGGGTTTCTGCATTTTGTCCAAAACACCCACTCTATGGGGACAAACTGTGCAACTTGTTCTGGACTTTTTCTTTTTGTTTGTTTTAAAAATCAATTATGGTAAGTATAGTTTTAGGAGAAGAAAGTAGGGAGGATGTCCTAGAAACATAAAATATATTTTTTTAATTTATTTGATCATGGACAACAAAGATAATGATAACGAAGAATGTTATTGTGAATTCCTGAAAACATTTATAAAACAATGATCACTCAACACTACCTGATTTAGTAGTTTCCTGTCATTATGGTAGCCACACACAACTACTTAAGGACATACTGCAGAGAAAATAGAGGCATGACTCGAAATGAAAGACCAACTCTCCCAAAGTACTGTTGAGTCATATAGAGTTATATAAGCATTCGATGGTAATTTCTGCTAGTTTGGTTTCTCTGTTCAACCTCAAGGCAGCGACTTAATGATCTATGGATCTGTCCATATCCACCCACCCACTCATTCATTCAATACTGTAGTGATACTTTGGAAATTTTAAGATAGGACCACATAGTAATAACATATGTATGAGGAACCAAGAAACAGATATTGACACTTGTTTACAATACAAAACTATTGGTGGATTTAGTTTCAAAGCTCATCTAACCTGCTACATCCACTCCAGCAGTGACCCGCCTGACAGGCTGAAAAGTCTAGGCATGGTCCCGAGGCAAAAAGTTCATGGAAATTTAGTCTCCTGGAATCGTGGCATCCTGTATAAGGAATGCTCCAATGTCCTCGCTTTAGTTGGTAAATAGATCAGTGTGCTTTCCCTTAATATTGCTTCATTATAAGTGCTCCTAAGGATTTATATTTTGACATATAGCTAAGTTAGATTTTAGGCAGTCCTTGATCCAACCTTAGCAAAGTATAGCTAAGTCACTGACCTACACAGGAATTCACCATTATCTAGCAAGAAGGAAGTTTGTGGCCTGAGAAGGAACCAGACTAGATACTTAGAACTATAGCTAGCTGAGTTACACCCAGATATAAGTATTTACAATAGCCTAGGGGGAAGGTGGACTATGGCAAGGGCACGAAGCCTTGTCCCTGGCTTCTAAGTTTAAGCGACCTTAGGTGAAATTGTTCTTTATCCCAGTTGTGAACCTTGAATCTTATCCCAGTTGGTTCCTGCCAGTCCTTCCCTGCTTGCATTACTGTTTTGTTATCTTGCTGGTGTGTCACCTAACTTCCCTATTTTCTTCTGTATAAATAGTCTGATGCTTGATTTGACAAATTACATTCAGATTCACACTCTCTTGTGTAGTTTCTGTTTGTCATTCGCCGGATCCTTGCCTCACTTGCTCCAGAGAACTCGTGCCAAGCAGCCAAGGGGCCTGGGAGGGTCTGTGACACTAACCAAGTAAAATGAGGCATTGTTTGCTAAGGTGAGAGTAGGAAAAGAAGGTGCAGCATGGGAGAGAAGTGCCAAAGTGTCTCTAACTCACTCATACCTTCAGGTGATCTGGATGCATCTAATGCAGATTGGCATGTAAAAACCTAAAAGTAAGAAGTCTGGCTTATGGACAGCAGAGAAATAGGCACACACAACATACCTAAGGACATGTAAATACATGAGATTGAATAGATATAATGGAGGTCAAATGAAGAATAATCTGGAATTGAGTCCTGAATAACATTTGAAGACAGAACAGCAGAGGTTCAAACACCTAAGGACAGGTCACAGAGTTGAGAGGCCAGCTGTGTGTCTAATATCATGAATGGACTCTGCTTCTAGAAGGAATCATAAAACTATGATGAAAGATTAAGATAATAAATGAAAGATATGTCACAGCTTTGAAACTGTGAAAGTTAGTAGTCCTCTAAGAGTAGTTTTGACTGGGGGGGGGCGGGGGGGGCTAAGTGTCTGAGAACCACCTTGGACGGGATTAATCATAAATGTGAGTGGGTGATTAACAGTTTATCTTTCACTTAGAGATACTCACAGATCATCGCTGTGAAGGAGAGCTCAGACATAGTGCAATTTATGTTTTATTTATTCTTTGATTAAAAAATGTTTTGTGTTAACTATCTAATAATGTAATGTAATAGGAAAGTATTTAATTTTAGTTATGGGGTTTTCATTTCCTGCCACATAAAAAAATAAATACACATAGAAGTAATAAGATCATACAGAAAAGAGAGTTAGGCAGAATTGTTTGAAAATCAAGAGAACATAATTAACTGGTTGGTTATGACATGACTGTTGGAAGCTGCTCCCCTAGGTAAATTATTATACCCATACTCCTGTTGGTTAGTAAATTTTGTCTTTTGATTTACAGCATTATAGATGACTTTAATAAAAGCAAGTCCTAGTTCAAGGTGTAGATTGACTATTCAAATGACCCATTTACTAACTAGATCTTTGGTACTGGCTGAATAGGGGCAAACACTTGCCTGAAGAATGACATCAAAGGGGACCCTGAATCCTCAGTCATAATCAGTAGCAGGACACAAGTATAACAAGTATAGGAATTGGTCCTGACACACACACAAATCAAACCCTAACAACATTAAGATTATAAGGTAAGATAAAATACATTTTGTATCATAGACAAAATACAAATTTTATAAATACACATAGGATCAGTCACAGAAGTACATTATAAACTAACATGGAGCCTGTGGTAGGAAAAATCTTGGTAATGCTGTTTTCTTTAGCTCTTGGTACTATTTTGGTTTTGTCAGTATTGCATTAAGGTATGATTTATCTTGATTATGATCTTTCCTGTTCCTTTAAATTGTGTGGCCAGATGGGTGTCTGTCTCACTTTCATTGGCCTAATCTTTACATTGTTAATTTACCAAAAAAATAGCTGTCACCAGGGTTCACTGCACCCACAGTATGTTCCTGCTACCACAGTACAAGCTGAATTTCTTTTTGGAAGCTCATCACCTTACATACAAACAGCACCAAGACTCTCTCTTTGACAGACTTTATCCTCAACAGTCCAGAGAACCAAGACAGCCATCTGAATCAGGAAACACAACCACTAAAAAGGATAAATTCAACACATTTCTCTCTAAATCAGGGAATAGTGGCAAATGAGACAGCTGGGGAAAAGTCAAGTTTTTTTAACTGTCACAAGTCTGTGTATCTTACTGGAAATAGTTTTAACCAGCATATACAGAAAACAATGACCTTTCTTCATTTAACTCCTAGAGCATGTAAGAAATGCACCATTAAGGTCAGTGAGAAATCATTTATAAAAAGGCTGTATTCAACTCAAAAATAAGCCCCCAGTGTATAAGATTGTGGGACTATTTCTATCTTCTCCATCTTGAGGTACTCTTTTTGATGGGTTGCATGAAGAAAGGCCAATAGCTTTTACAGTTTCCTTGCTGAACTGGGTAGATAACCTTAACCCTTACACCAGCAGGAGATTATCTCCATTTTGTTAGTAGGGAGGGCTCCCAACCCCAACTAAAGACAGGCTATGGCAAGATTAACAGGGACATTTGAGGTTCAATGACTTGTGTCAGTCCTCACAGTAGGGTAGGCATGGGAACTGTTTTTAAAAGGATTCTCAGGACTAGGGACACATGTCCATGTCCTCTCCCCTCTGTTCCTCCTCACTGCCCTGTCAGGAGGTAGGTCCCCAAACAAGGCACTGACTTGCTCACCTTCATTATGAGCATTGTTCTATTCATAAGGCCTGTGGATATTATAGTAATTCCTGTCATGCTGGTTAAGTACTACATTGGTACATTCCTCATCAGTGTTTCTAAATATTTAACAAGCAACTTAAAGGAAGGGGGAGTCGCACTGGCTTATAGTTTCAGAAGCACATGGTAGCTTGTTCTATGCACTTGGGCAAACCATCATGGTGGTGGGAAGATGTGGGAGGGGGAGACAATTATGAATAGGAAACTGGGAGGGGAACAAAGAGGGCAGGAAGCCAAGCTATGCAAAGGCTTCCCTGGGGACTTGCTTCCCCTATCTAGGCCCCACCTCCTCCAGTTTATAGAACCTTCCAAAATTATGCCATGATTTGAAATTTAGCATTCAACGTACAGGAGTGTGTGTTTGTGATTCAAACTAGAACAAAAATCACTAGTAAACTTCTCACTTGAAAAACATAATAACTTCATACAACTTGAAAGAAATTCAACAAGATGCATGGTTATAGAAGGTACTTAAAATAGTGAATTGAACATTATTCATTAGTGACTAAAAAGAAGATTATGTATTCTGTTTTTTGCAGTACAGAATTTTATACTCTTATACAGAGGGATCTGCCACTGTTATGTTAAACCTTTTACAGTAAATCATAGAAAATTAATAGTCTATTCAATTCCTTAATTTCAACATCTTTCTGTAGTCTGCTTAAATTTTATGATTCTTATAATTATTAACACATTAAGTATGAAACTTAATGGGATTAACTGACATTTTCAAAGTACACACATCATGTGTAGGCCCCTTGACATCCTAACCTTAAACTCTTCCTCCTATTCTTCTCCTCCTCCTCTTCCCATTTCACTCTTCTTTCCACCTCAATACCAGGTAGAAATTTAGGAATGCAGGGGATCTTGAGTAAAATTTCTTCTTGGGATTTAAAATAAAAACTTTATGTGAAGAAATTTAATTATAGAACAAGGGATCTTCTTCACCTCTTATGTATTGGGTAATTTTTAACTGTTTTTAAAGGTGTATGCTGTTTTATGATCAGATAGAAACATGTTAAATCTTCCAATAATGGGAACATATGTATTTATTTTCTGGCTAATTGACACAGTGACACAGTGACTTTTCTGGTTTGAAGGGAAATGTCAAAATCATTTACAAAATCGATATAATTCATAATTCCCAAATAACAATTACCTTATTCTCTGTTGTAAGTAACTTTCTCTTTGTAATTAGAATTTATATTATATCTCACAACTATTCTCCCATCAATCTGGATAATTCCTAAAACATGTCAATAGGCCTGAAATATTAATATTATATGTTTATTTTTAAATAATTCTGACTTCTTCTTCTTCTCCCCCCTCTCCCCCTTCTCCTCCTTTCCCCTTCCCCTCCAGAAGAGTGGCCAAAATCTATTGTTTACCTGAATTATGGCTTTGTACAATTGAAATAAAAATCAAGCTACAAATAAAATAGAAAACTTCACTAATTTCCATTCATCAATGATAGTAGAAGCTCCCCATGGGTTATAAAGTCTGAGAGATGTGTGAACAAACAAGATAATAAGAAAGTAAATTGTATCATAAAATATACTGTGTTCATTTATTGTGACAACCGGAGTATAATTATGCTAGGAAATGTGTGCACTTTAGTCAGGGAAAGTAATAAAACCCAAGCACCAGGAGACCTTTCTCAACTCTGTGCTATTAAACTGCTTCTGAGTAGAAGGTGAACAGTCTAAAAATATGGGAGGAGTGTTCATTTTTATGGATTAGTGAAGCAGGGGCTGGCTAGTCAGACTCTCTTGTAGCCTGATAAATAAAACCTCTGCTCTTTCCTCATTAGTTGTAGGTATAGCACTAAAGGACATTTCCCTCAACTCCTAGGTAATTATAACTCCCGAAATTTGTGTGCTTTGCCCAGGCTATTCATCTCCACTTTTCCCTCCAATTAATGAAACAAAAGAGGAGGGGCAACCCAGTGTATACAGAGTTCTGCTTCAACTGCTGCCAGGAGAAGACTTGTAGAAAGATAAGGAACAAAAGGACTGGGGAAGATAAGGTTGCACAATTTGAACTGGGTACACAGATTAAGGCATTAATGGAAATCACTAAGGCAGTACAAGGAATGTGTAATATCAGGTTAGGAAACCCTGTTTCTCAGAGTGAACTGCTATTTTGAAAAGAAGAGTTAATTGAATTTTATGGCATTTTTAAGAAAATTAAAATGTGTGCATTTTACTACGCTAATAGTTTTATTGCTACTGGGAGGGTTATGAACAGTGCTACATCAAGAAGCATATGCAAAAGTTCACTGAAGAACATCCGAGTGGATTCACATTGTTTCCCTTCATGCCTTGGCAGTCGACAATCATGATCATAATTACAGGATTGGAGCCACCTGCTGACTCTGTGAATGGAACCACGTGGCTCCAAATAAGATAAAGCAATTCTAACATTAAAAAGAAAATGAGTGTTAAGCCAAATTGGCCTCCTGGGTCAGCCTATAAAAGCTGGGTATTTTTTTTAATAAGCTCCAATGGCTGACTCTTACCTTTACTACTGATCTGGGAAGAAACAAGGCCTGACAAGACCTTATGCTTAAACTAGATTTTCTAATGACATGACAACAGTCTGTACTGCTTGGCGGAGGGCTGCTGAGGCCATTCTTCTATGGTCAGGCTCACAGTCTCAAATTTTTGAGGTCATGCAGTGCATAGGAACAGGTGTGAGGGAGTCACCTGCCTGAATCTGGTGTCTTTGTGCATCCTTAACTTGTTAAAGCACTGGAGGCTATTAATAGTCACCAACATGAAAAGGATGACGTCAAGGAGGTAGATCTGTAAGGAATATTCTGAACTGAGAATTCCAATGTAGGAAAGAAGTTAATTCGCTAGAAGGTTTTTCTCTGAATGCCACTAAACAGCAATTTCTATAAGAAGTCTCACATGGGTTTCTCAGGATCATTTAATCAAATCTTTGCTTCCATGCCTAACATGCTTCTGTTAGAGCAGTATTTTCTATACTTTAATATGCACATGAACCATCTGGGCTTTTGTTAAATGCTTGTCCAGAGTCAGGAGGTATACAGGGCAGAAAAGAGGAAGGAATGTCTGTGAGTTTGCATCTTTAGTGAGGTTGCAGGTGCTGCTAATGCAGCTGACCCTCCAACCACAGCTTGAAAGGCAAGATATCAGAGGCAGGCAGATTTCTGAGTTTGAGGCCAGCCTGGTCTACAAAACTCGTCCCAGGACAGCCNAAAAAAAAAAAAAAAAAAAAAAAAAAAGCAAGATATGACAGCACTTAACAGTGTCATAATTATCTAACATAAGTCTGTCATTTATACTTGCCCATGTTGTTTTTAAAAGCAAAGATGAGGGCAACATTCCCATTGATGTGAACGACAAAATGTTGCAGCTTTGAGGGCAAACAGGATCTTGATGTGTGTTAACCCGAATCTGTAAGATAACCCGAGACACTAGTAATCATGTTCTCATTTCACTGACATAGAAGCTAGTGGATATGGACATATAGGTAACATGTATAGTCAAAATACAATCCAGGATTTCTTTCCAAGGTCTGTGCTTTCTACTGTCCTGGCAGTCTCTCCTTGTTTACTTCTGCATGCACAGAGCATATCAGAACCCTTCATGGTATGGATGGTGCTCAAATGATGTGCTGGGATCTGTGAAAACTTCATAGATTCATCTCTGCTCAGTCCCTTGTGGAGAATGTTCTCTCTGCTTCTCTCTATCCAATTAAAAGCACATTATTCTGTTTCTACCGACTGCCCACAATTGCGAAATTGTTTTGTTCCTCTTTGATCACACACACACACACACACACACACACACACACACACATAGTGACTATTTCTACCACACAAAAAGGAATTGTTAGCAGTCATTTATGAATAATACATTTAACTCATCCCAAGAATGCTTATTGAGTACATTCTAAGCAGCAGGTCAAAGTGTGCAAGCCTTTTTAAGAGGGTATGCATGAGGAAAGACCTATAAAATGCCTTCTAGCCTCAGATTGGGGAGAATTTTCACAAATAAAATTTACAATCATTTTGCATTCCTCACTTGTGTTTTGAAATACTGACTATTTAATTAATAACATTTTCAGAGTTGGATAATTTAGCATGCTGGAATGTTCCAGGGTGTAGACAAACCCTTGTCTACATTCTCATGAATCAGTCTTGGAAGACGGAATGCTGTTTCCATGCTGTTCCTTATTTTTCTCCAACAGTGTCTTAGGCCAGAGGCAGAAGTATAAAAGTCACCTGCAATGTGAGTATCATCTGGAAAGACAGAAGTCTCTGCTTTAATTCATCCGGGTAAGTTTGAGTGTGGGAGTATAGAACATCCAGGCCAAGCAGATCTTTTCCTCACTAAGCAACAAAAATATACACTAGAAAAATTCCCTCAAAACATTAAAAACATAAAACCTTCCATCTAGGAAAAGTTCCGTGCTAATGGTTTCATGGTTCTCTTTTATCATCATCCCAAGCTAGTAGCATCTTAAATGAAGAGCGGCCGAATGGTCCTAGAGCGTGGAGAATGCTTCCTGTTCTTTTCTGTTGAATGGCAATTAACATTTCTGCTCATTCATTAAAGCTGTACCACAGTTTTGTGAAGCTGTGGGCTTTGTAAAGTTTCATTATTTGCCAGTTCATCTCTTTGCAGACACACACAGGGTACAGAGCTAGGGGCGAGCAACTTAAGCTAAAACACTAGACCAGGCTCTCTCTGATTCAGTTCTTCATATTTTGCCAATCTCCATTTTGAAGAAATCTATAGCTAATAGTCTTGTGAATGTATGTAAAATGAAAAAAATTAATCCATAATCTGTGGAGTTCTCTTATGAGCATGAGAACAAGAACACACTTCTTTACCTTAGATATGAATTGTTTCAGATGGTTGTTGTAGTCATTAATATAAAAATAGAAAAAAATCAACACTAAGGATTCACATGATAGGGATCCAGTTAGGAATACTGCTCCTGGTTTTACAAATAATGATATATATATATATATATATATATATATATATATATATATATATATATATATATATATATATATATATATATCATTATAGTATATGTTTTAATAATAAAAATGTTGGTGAGGTGCTGATAGTAATTACATTTTTAATATA